>JACEOJ010005434.1:0-22565 GCA_013761285.1 Campoletis sonorensis | reverse complement strand
TGGGTTCCAAATACGTCGATCAGCTCAGCGCGTGAGCTGCTAACTGACCGGTATGAAAAAAACTCGTCGACTTCCACAGAAACAGTGTCGCTGTTTCGCGACTCCGCGCGCGCCTGTTTACTGCTACAACTTACTTACATTGCTGCAGGGACCTCGATGTCAACAGCAGCGCTGTGACCGTCAAACCATATCTGCTCCAATAAGTCGTGAAAACTTTTTGTTTGAAAAAACGAAATTTTGACGAATCCTCATCGACGAAAATATCCCACTCGAAGAGAAGAAAAGATTATGTTCCAGCCGCAAATGCAAATTAATACTTCGGAAATCTAAATATTTTATGAATATTACAACGAATAACGTAGAATTGTGAAACAAACCTCCACCACATTCATAATCTCTTAATAAAAGAAAAAAACTTTGCTCAACACATTGATTTTATCCAATAACGAATAAATTAGGATCGAAAGTCGCTTGAGAAACTCCTAAATTTTTTTTCAACGTTCCAATTGTTGGGGGAATCACTGCTTCGACATGTTCTAACATTTTTCATTGTGACACGGACAAATCGAAACTCTCATATCCCAATTATCGGCCAATGATTAAAAAAAAATGAAAAAGTCACTTGAGCGACCTCTAGAGATTTTTTTTTCAAGCTCAAATTTTGAGACAATGCATTTTGTGATATGCCCTACCAACTATCAAACGTAGTCTGAAAAATAAACATGTCGATTTTTTTTGCATCACCCTATTCTTTACTGTTTCCTTCACTTTTTCCTTTTTAGTTTTTTTTTTTATAAGATTTTACTAGGGACTTGAATTTTTCGTGCAGGGTAGATTTTTGTTGGTAGATTTTTTGCGAAAACAGATGGAAACGGGGGTCACCAACAAATGTACACTACCGTCTATAAGTTTGGAAACACCTGACGAAATTTTTGGAAGCACTCAAAGTTAGATTACTCAGTCGAAAATAACGATATTCAAATTTTGCTTACGTTGTCTTGAAAGGGACATTCTAAGCTTCATTTTGCGCTTTTGAAACACTTTTTACGATTGTTTTTGGACGCAGTACGTGTTTTTGAAGTTGGCCTTTTTTCAACATTTTTTTCAACGTTTCAAATAGAGCGTATGGTCCGTCGAAAATTTTTTCCAATCGTTTTCTCCATGGCAAACTTGAAAGGGATGGCAGTAGCTTTAATTTTGTTTTTTTTTTTAAGTTGCGTACGATTTTTTTTCGCAAAATTATGCGATCTTTACACGAAAATGACTCTTTTTCGAAAAAGCCTCGTAACTACAAAAACATGAAGTTTCTGTGAAATTGTCAAGAGGACAAAAAGTTGCCGGCGAACATCCTTTGTTCACTGAAATTTTTTCAGAATTTTTATTCGAGTTTTTTTTTGAATCATTTTTACTCGAAATCCTATTAAAAAAAGTGTCTTAACTCGGAAATGATAGGGTGTGGCGCAAAATATCATGAGGAGAAATTTTCTTATTTTTGAGATTACAACTTGTTCAAATTTTTTCAGATTTTTTTTCAACTTTTTTTTCTATTTTGAAATAGAGGGGGGTTAAAAAAAAAGTTGAAAAAAAATCTGAAAAAATTTGAACGAGGTGTAATCTCAAAAATAAGAAAATTTCTCCTCATGATATTTTGCGCCACACCCTATCATTTCCGAGTTAAGACACTTTTCTTAATGGGATTTCGAGTAAAAATGATTCAAAACAAAAAAACTCGAATAAAAATTCTGAAAAAATGTCAGTGAACAAAGGATGCCCGCCGGCAACTTTTTGTGCTCTTGACAATTTCACAGAAACTTCATGTTTTTGTAGTTACGAGTCTTTTTCGAAAAAGAGTCATTTTTGTGTAGAAATCGCATAATTTTGCGAAAAAAAATCGTACGCAACTTAAAAAAAAAATGAAATTAAAGCTACTGCCATCCCCTTCAAGTTTTCCACGGAGAAAACGATTGGAAAAATTTTCGACGGACCATACGCGCTATTTGAAACGTTGAAAAAAATTTCGAAAAAAGCCCAAATTCAAAAATACGTACTGGGTCCAAAAACAATCGGAAAAAGTGTTTCAAAAGCGCAAAATGAAGCTTAGAATGTCCCTTCCAAGACACCGTTCGCAAAATTTAAATATCGTTTTTTTCGACTGAGTAATCTAACTTTGAGTGCTTCCAAAAATTTCGTCAGGTGTTTCCAAACTTATGGACGGTAGTGTACATGTCCAGGGTTTTTTTCCCCGGGGGGGGGGGGGGGGGGGGGGGGGGGGGGGGATTTTGGCCAGGATATCACGTCCCTTTTCTGAACCTTTCGCCTTGATCAATAAATTTTTGCATTTACGGTCCGCCATATTGGATCCGCCATTTTGATTTCTGAAATTTTGGGTGCAAATTTGTAATCGGCAAGCCCGAATCCTATTTCCCCGAGTACCAACTTTCGCTTTCATATCAAACGAATGTCGCAGTCATCGCTCGCCATATAGTATCCGTCATCTTGAATTTCCACATTTTGATAGTAGATTTGTGATCAGCGACCCCTAAAACCTCCGAGTACCAACTTTCGCTTCCATCAAAAAACTTTTGAATCCATGGTCCGCCATGTTGGATCCACTATTTTGAATTTCGAAATTTCGGATGCAGATTTTTAATCGGTGAACCCGAAAACCCCCGCGTACCATCTTTCGCTTTTCTTAAACGATTTTCGCAGTTATTGTTCGCCTTATTGTATCCGCCATCTTGAATTTCTAAATTTTATGTGCAGATTTGTAATCAGCGACCCGGAAAACCCCCGAGTACCATGTTTTGCTTTCATCAAACAATTTTTGCATTTGTTGTCCGCCATATTGTATTCGCAATCTTGAATTTTTAAATTTTAAGTGCAGATTTGTAATCAGCGAACCCGAAAACCCCCGAGCACAAAGTTTTGAGCCAACTGCACGTAAGGAAAAATGTGTGTTTCAAAGGGTCAAATTGATATTTTTTTTTGCGTGAATTATTCCGGCCTTACCATCTGTCAACACTTGGATACAATTTGCGACTGTGATGTATAAATTAGTTCAAATTTTACCCACGACGGATCTACGAGAAGTCCACAAAAAACACGCTGTTCACGCGTCTCGCACTTTACACCGTAAAAACTACCGTCAAACTTTCCGTGGTATGGGTACAGAGGAAAGGACCAATGGGAACTCGTTACTTTCGTCGCCAAAGACTGGCTTTGGTGGGAACGGGTTTTGACCGGGGACATGAGGCCTTTGACTGTGTCGTCTGCGCGTATATACGGACACGTCAAATGCTTCCATGTGTTGGTATTTTTTGCATAAACTTGAGCCTGTGCAAAGTTTTTTCTCAGCAAATACAGCATCAATCGTGTTGATTTTAGGCACAATCGAAAGATTTTTTCTTAAGTAGTCTCCAGTTCGATTTTCAAGTTCTCATGTGTCTCCTGAGCTTCGTACTTCATGAAAATGACTTTCAGTTTTTACCATCGAAAGGTCGTGCACACCTCATGTAGAAATGCTAATATAAAAGAGGACAAATGCTGACGATCACATTTCGCAATCGACCGTCCCAACTCCAACTAAACACTGGCCAATGACCCCAAGATATCGGACGATCGATTGCCAAATAATTACCACCTCCAATAATTATTGACAAACCCCTAAGATTACAAAAGGAAAGCAATAACTGAACAAGTCAGTCTGCGATCCGACACTAACGGATCAGATCACATATCGTATCTATTGGTCTCGAGGCAATTAACCCGAATTGTATCAACTATCCTATAATAAACCTATTAGTTAAGACTGAAAGTATTGAGTTGGAGATTCACTCAACCTTGGCAATATCCCGAACTATCCGTCCTTGTCAAACGCGTCCCCACGTCACGATTTGCACGGGCACAACAATATTATAAATTTTAGTGCTGAAGGTCAATCATTTTCGATCTTGCCAATTTTTTGAGAATTTTGTACTTTTTTGGATAGTTTTTTTCTGTGAAAACAAATGAAAACGGGGGTCAACAAATGTACGTGTCCAAGGTTTTTTTCCCCGGCTTTTCATTTCCTCATGACCTTTTTTTTTTTAGAGGTTCGAGGCATTTTTTTGAATCGTTTTATAACCGTCTTCGCGTCAATGTCAATCAAAATGTCATCAAAAAATGGAAACTTTATTTATTGAAAGAGTAGGGAAAAAAAAAATTCGCAAAAAAATTTTAAGATGATTCCAGCAGTTCCATCACGATTTTATGGAACTTTTCACCCACTTCATATTTTCTCTAAGCCCCCGCCGTTTCAAGATACACCGCGTTTAGTACAAACCTCAATTTTCGGTAAAAATCCTTATATTTTTGCGAGAAAAAACTGCACGGTATTTTGATCCCCTCTTCAAAACTATAATAGATTACATTGTGAAGAAAATTTTCTGGTAGACGGGTAGCCCATTTCCAGAGGCCAAAAAATGGTCGAAAAACTGCCCTGTTCAAAAGCGTATGCCAGCTAAAAAAAATCGTAAAAAACTTTCCAAAAGGTCAAAGTAAAGCTTATACTGTCCCCTTCAAAACGGTATTAATTGAATTTCGTTACGACTTTTTCCCGCTGAGATACCAAACTTATGCTGAAGCTGATAATTTCGATGAGTGAACGCATACTTTTGAGCAGGAGTTCATATGAAGTTTTTCATTTCTATTTGTCATTGGGAGTAAAGTTATTTTATAGAATCAGTCTTGTTTTTCTGTTCACGATCTTGGCAAATTCTCAAAAATTTGTACTGTTTTGGGCAGTTTTTTTTTCTGTAACAACCAATGGAACCAGGGCTCAACATATGTACTTGTCCAAGGTTTTTCCTCGGGGTTTAAATTATGTATGACTGATTTGAAATACTACCAATTTTACTGATACTTAAACTAATTTAAAATGCAAATTTTAATTCAAGTATTTTTGAATATTCGAATTGAAATTTGGATTTCAAATAAGATAAGTAGATTTTAATTACTTTTTTATAAAACTCGAATTGAAGTTTGGATTTTAAATAAACCAATTTGCAAAAAAATTTCGTTCCTATAATGGAAAAAAAAGAAAAAAAAATGAAAATTATAATTTCTAGAATTGAAGGAAAGAGTTTTCATTTATTATCCATTTATTTAATAAAAATGTTGACCCTGAATTTCAATTTCAGAATAAAAATGCAACTTCAATTCGTGAATTTTATTAATCAATAGAAAATAAAACTGTCGGTAAAGAATACGAGACATTCATTGCAGCGGCGAAGCATTTTTAGCCAAACTGATAATGAAATTACCTCGATCGGCTTAAGCAAATCAAGATTTCTGCTTCCACGCAGGCTGCCTTTTGCAATATTCTGGGTTCATTTATATCGAATATAATCCAGAAAAAAAAATGGAATGAGAAAAAACTTGAAAAAAAAAATTTCAAACGAAAAAAATTAAATTAAAAAAAAAATTTCGGCCGAAGTACTTGGCGAGTTTGTACCATGAGAAATATATTACGTGATCCCAGCTAAGCAAAAAAACTCGCCAAGTACTTCGGCCGAAATTTTTTTTTTTTTCGATTCAATTTTTTTCGTTTGACATTTTTTTTTCAATTTTTTTCTCATTCCGATTTTTTCTTCTGGACTCTGTTCTTCTGACCGATTTTTATTTTTGTACATTATGGTGACTTTTTTCAATGCCCAACCATTTTTTGCTTTTTTTTTTAATACTCCATCCTCAAGCGACAATGAAACACTTGTCCAATTATTGATATTATAAATTTTAGTGCTGAAGGTAAATTATTTTCGATGTTGCCAATTTTTTTAGAATTCTGTACTTTTTTGGGTAGTTTTTTTCTGTGTATTGTATGTATATAAAGAAAAGGAATTTCTTTAAGTTAATTTAATACTGCCGCGCTCCAGCGCAGAATAATGTAGAGTGGGTAAAGTAGAGATCAGGAGACGGTGAATATCGAGTGAAGAAGCGTACACGTGTGACAAAAGACAGGCGATATTCTTACCTGACAGAGGAAAAATTTAATAAAGAAGGGACAGATAAATAAACTTAATTGTCGTTTCTCTGTTACAGGTAAGAATGTGAACAAAAATAGTTTAATTAGGGTTAATTATATTATAAGGCAACAATAAAATCTCTGTTACAGAGCAACGATATCGTTCATTTATTATTCGGACCCTAACCTCAAAAAGAGAGAGAAAGAGAGAATCGGAATAGCATTATATATATTGAAGCAGTTTCATGCAAATCTAAATTTTCTATCATGTATTGATCCCATAGACACGTTAAAACTATTCTAACTCCTGTTTGGGAATGAGTCATTTAAATGGCCCGCTCGAACTCGCGCTCCTAGCGCGTCTCCACCGTCGCTCTCAAGCGTGCATGGCTGGACGCCGGTTACCCGGTCGGTGGCGCTGCCAGCATGAAGAACGCGACAACAAGGTCACGGCCATCTTGGACACTTGTTCACCGGCTCTCAATACGAGAGAACGTGCGCGCTATTAATTCTCAGATTATTTGGTCATCTCCTCTAAAATCTCCTTTCGTTTGTGACACAATTGTTCGGAGTGTTATTACGAAGCGAACTCTCACTTCAGAATATTGCAAAAAAGTGTACTCTCATCGGACTTCTCATTTAAAACCACGCGGCCTGTTCTTCAAAGAAATCGACTCGACCGAACACGTGTCGACGCACTCATCGGTGCACGTGAGCGCTCAATTAGACAATTAATAGAATTGTATTCAGGTAAACTCAACAGTTAAATAATTAAACAAAGTGTACTCTCATCGAATTTCTCGTGTTGAACTTTATTTTTCCACCCTGAATCTCCCGCACGAGTCCAACCTGCCCTCGATCACATTAAAGCGGCAAAATCCGGTGCAATTCCGGAACATTTGGTCCTTCGAGCCGGATCGAGGGCTAGTGCGTGAGATTTTTGTGTGTAAAAAAAATGTGTGTGAACATTTCTGTGCAATTGAACGAAAGCGTCGGTTACTTTCGTTCTTGAGACTCTCGTGACAGCTCAAAGTGATGTGGTGGTGAAATCCCCTCGGTTCTCACTTTATTTTTCATTTTTGGACTCGTTGTATAATGTTTTCCTCATCCCCTAAAATCAGGTGTTCGAGGTTGACAAGGACAGCGCTATGGAACCTTCCGGCAAGGCTGAGGACAGCTCTGCGGCAGATCAAGCCGTGGCACCGTCGCTCTCCGTGCCAACTCAACGGCAAGCCTCTCCGGCCAGCCCACGGTCTCCAACTCCGGCAAGCTCCAGACCGCAGTCTCCGGTTGGCTCGCAAGACCCTCCGTCTCGCAAGCCCTCGACGGTCATCTCGCTCGCCGTGCCACAGGGCGAAGACGATGGCAAACGCGACCGGTCTCCCTCACCGGCTCGCATCACCGGAGCATTGGCAGCTCAGATTGCCTCTCAAGACGAGCGGCTTCAGCTCCTCAACGCCACTCTAGACTCAATCGGCTACTCCATCGGCCAAGATCCCCCTCGCTCTTCCATCACGAGGTGGGAGCAACAGATTGACGAGCTCTGGGCAGAAGTCTCGCTCGGTCATCGTGAGATCACTCACTCATGGCCGACAGGGAATCTCAACCATCCCTATTTCAAGGAGAAATTCTGGTGGAAGGTCACGAACCTCAAAAACAACTCACGACTTCTTCTCGCTCGTCTCAAGGAGGAAAGCTCGCACTTTCGTGCTCCCCCGGTCAGCTCACAACAGGCCAGCTCTTCAGTGGAGTCGAAGCTCCCCAAGCTCGACTTGCCGAAATTCTCAGGGTCATTTTTAGAATGGAACAATTTCTCGGAGCTCTTCGAGTCGATGGTGCTCAATCAGGAGACTCTCTCGAACGTCCAGAAGCTCCAATATCTAAAAATGAGCCTGAAAGGAGAAGCGGCTCAGCTCGTGGCAGGATTTTCTCTCCAAGGCGACCAGCTCCAGTCGGCATGGGACACTCTGGTGGCCAACTACCAGGACAAACGCCGTGTGATCGCCACGTACTTGGACAAGGCGATCGAGCTCAAGGCCTGCGCTCAAAACAGCTACAAGGAGCTTCGCCACGCTTTCAACGTGGTTTCGGAGGGCTCAAAGGCGGTCTCGACTCTGGTTCCTCCCAAGGACATGGGGGATGTTCTTTGGGCGCACCTCCTGACTCGGACACTGGACAGCTCCATGCGAGAGGATCTCGCATTCTCTCTGGGGAACACAAGAGAGCCTCCGACTTACCAACAAGTCGAAGACTTCGTCCGCATGAAATTGCGAGCGATGGACGTAGCGAGGGACGAGGGCACCAGCTCAACAACAACCAAGGCCACTTCGAAGCCCAAGCCGAAGACCAGCCTGCAGGCCTCCGCCAACTACGCTGCAAATCCAAACAGGTACGCTTGTGACTGCTGCCAGGCAGCTCACTATATCGCGTCATGCCCGGCCTTCTCTGAAAAGGCTCCAAAGGATCGGCGAGCAATTATAGTAGAGAAGAGGCTCTGCTTTAATTGTCTCGGGCGACACAGCGCGGAAGCGTGCCGATCGACGCTGCTCTGCCGCACGTGCAAAGGCAAACACCACACGCTCTTGCACGAGGCCTCGCTCCACAACGTTCCAGCTCCCTCTTCTCAGCCCGGAACCAGCTCAAGCACGGAATAAGGGTGTTCCGCAGTCGTCGAGCTCCATGTCAGCTCTCCGGTCCGCTCACTAATTCCTTCAACTCTCTCTAACTCGGTCTCCTCAATCAAACGTTCGCACTCTTTGGTCTCCTCAACTCCTCACTCATTTTCGGGGCATTCGCACTCAAAGGAGTCAGCTCCAGCCTTCTCAAATGGGCTTTCGCACTCTGTCGCTTCAGCGCCAAACCTCTCAAACACGTTTTCGCACTCTGAACTCTCAATGAGCAGTTCTGCTCTTATTTCCTCTACGGTCTCCTCTCCAATCGCCTCAGCAATCGGTCCTCTCTTGGTCTCCTGTTTGAGCTCCTCTACGGTCCCCCCTCGGACCTCCGGCCTTCTCCAACATACTCTATTGGCAACAGCGATCTGCCTCATCAACACCGCAGTGGCTTCGCACCAAGTAAGGCTCTTGGTTTATTCGGGATCAGAGCTCAGCTTCGTGACGGAAGACGTCGTAACAACGTTACAACTACAACGCCAACGGTCATCGCTTCCAATCTCGGGGATCGGTGGAAACCAAGCATCAAGAACACGGGGAATTGTCCATTTAAAGCTCTGCTCGGTCTACTCACAGGAACACGTGAATGTACAAGCTCACGTGCTTCGAAAACTCGCGACAGCTCTACCGTCGATCGAGGTAAAACCAAAAGGATGGTCGCATCTGCAAAACTTAGACCTTGCAGATCCTCAATACCACATTTCAAGGCCGATCGACATTTTATTGGGAGCAGACGTTTATGGGCAAGTGATCAAACCGGAAATGATCACAGCCGATCCAAAATTGCCAGTTGCTCAACTGTCAACATTTGGATGGTTAATTCTGGGGCCGGTGGCAGCTCGGACAACTCAACGGAATCCCTCGGCATACTCTGGAACTGTGCATCTCGACTCGCACGAACTCCAGGAATGGCTAGCGAAGTTCTGGGAACAAGAATAAGTTCCTCTCGACAACGAAATGGTGCTCTCCGCACAAGAACAAGAGTGCGAAGAACACTACCAGAAAACGCACTCCAGGGACGAAACTGGACGGTACATCGTGCGAGTACCAATGCACTCGCCCAGCTCTCTGCTTGGAAACTCATATCAGGCAGCTCAACAACGCCTGAAAAGCACTCTCCGAAGCTCTCTCGGGATTCGGCATATAAGGAACTCTACGAGAGTTTCATGCGCGAATACGAGAGCTTGGGACACATGGTGCGCGCGCCCAAGGCGACGTTGCGCTCTGAGGAACCGATCATCTACTATCTTCCGCACCATGGGGTGCTACGACCGGACAGCACAACCACCAAGCTGAGAGTGGTCTTCGACGGATCTGCTCGGACTTCCTCGGGCTACTCGGCAAACGATTTGATGCACACGGGTGCCAATCTGCTGCCAAACATCGTGGACGTGCTTCTGTGGATCAGAAGGCACAAACATCTTCTCTCGGCTGACGTGACGAAAATGTATCGTCAAATCAAGGTTCATGAGGACGATTGGGACCTCCAACGAATTCTCTGGACGGACGAACACCAGAACATTGTGCCCTACCAGCTAACAACCGTGACTTATGGCACAAAGGCGTCTCCGTTCTTGGCAGTTCGCACCATGCTCCAGCTCGCTGAAGATGAAGGACATCGGTTTCCGCTCGCAGTGCCGTCTATAAAAGTGGGAAGGTATGTAGACGACATATTTTGTGGGGCTGATACTGAGGAAAAACTGTTGGAAAAGGCTCAACAGCTTCAAGGACTTTGTCGCGCGGGCGGATTCCCGCTGGCAAAGTGGCACGCCTCTAGTCCATCAATTCTCTCTCAGTTGGGATCTCCCGACGACAGGGTGATCGTAAAATTCGACGACTGCACAACCAAAATACTCGGAGTGCAATGGTTACCCAAGGAGGACAATTTTTCGTTCAGCTCGCGGCCAGCGCCGAAACAGAGTGCACTCACCAAGCGCTATGTGCTCTCGGAAATCGCGCAGCTCTTTGACCCGCTCGGATTCATCACTCCCGTCACGATCAATGCCAAAATGCTCATTCAGGAGCTTTGGCTTCACAAAATTGGGTGGGACGAACCACTCCCAACGCTGGTCTCTCAAAAATGGCTGGCTGTCAGATAAGACTTCAACAATGTTTCGATTGTTTCAGTTCCAAGGTGGTTCGGCACGAGTGAACGGGCTCGTGTCCATCTCCACGGCTTCTCAGACGCGTCACAGCTCGCCATGGCGGCGGTCATCTATATCACCGTCGAGCTCACGTCCACAACCAGATTGACGTCACTGGTCTGCTCCAAAACAAAGGTCGCACCTTTGAAACGCCTGACCATCCCGAGACTCGAGCTCTCAGGCGCTCTCCTCCTGGCCAAACTCGCTCGACACGTCAAGGACAAGGCGGGACTTGACGTGGAGGCAACGTATTTGTGGACGGACTCTCAGGTCGCTCTAACATGGATCAAAGCTCATCCATCCCCCTGGAAGGATTACGTGAGAAACCGAGTCACGCAAATCCAAGAGCTCTCCACGGACGCACAGTGGATGCACGTTCCTGGCACGTGCAATCCAGCGGACTGCGCATCTCGTGGAATGACAACGGCTCAGCTCGCCAGTCATCAGCTGTGGTGGACGGGACCACCATGGCTCTCAAAAACTCAGGATCACTGGCCTCGTCAGACCGAATTCACTGACGGAGCCAGCACTTCGGAAGCACGCCCGGGACTCTCCTTGGTTGGGACGATTCGTCACCAGGAGGACCACTGGGACCTGCTATTCAGGTACTCGTCGATCTTCAAACTGTTTCATGTAACAGCCTTGTGTTTCAGAGTCCTTGACCGCCTGAAACACAAGAAATCGACACCATCAGGAAAAATCGTCACGCCGGACGATCTCAGGAGAACTCGACATTTCTGGGTGAAAGCAACTCAGGCCACGTTCTTCACCCAGGAAATAAAACTCTTGGAAAACAGAGGCACGCTCACAGCGTGTCATGCTCTCAGTCGACTTACCGCCTTTCTCGACTCTGAAGGAATTCTCCGAGTTGGGGGTCGGCTGGCCAACTCCGCGCTCTCCGAGGATGAAAAGCATCCCGCGATTCTCCCTCGAGAAGCGCATCTCTCCAGCCTCATCATCGACGAGGCCCACAGGAAGACTCTCCATGGAGGCACGCAACTCACTCTTGCGTACACTCGTCAGCTCTACTGGATTCTCGGAGGGCGAGCTCCAGTGAAAACACATGTGCTTCGGTGCATGATTTGTGCGCGCCAGAGAGGGATCCGTGCACATCAAATGATGGGCCAACTACCTCTCTGTCGTGTCACTCCTTCTCGTGCGTTTCAACACACGGGTGTCGATTACGCCGGGCCGCTCACTCTCAAGACATGGCAAGGTCGTGGAGCGAAGACACACAAAGGGTGGATCTGTGTGTTCGTTTGTCTCACCACCTCTGCCGTGCATTTGGACGCGGTGACGGACTACTCCTCGGACACTTTCATCGCGGCTTACCAACGGTTCGTCTCCAGGCGCGGAATTCCCACAGCGATGTATTCGGACTGCGGGACCACGTTCATCGGGGCAGACACTGCACTCAAAAACCTCTTCATCGCTGCTACCAAGGAACACGAGACCTTGGCACGTGCGCTCTCCCAGGACGGAACAAATTGGGTGTTCAATCCCCCGGCAGCTCCTCACATGGGAGGAAAATGGGAATCAATGGTGAAGCTCACGAAATTTCACCTGCGAAGAACGGTCGGCGACGCCTTGCTCACTTATGAGCAGACCTGCACTCTCCTTTCGCAGATTGAGGCGATCCTGAACTCGCGACCGCTCGAACCGCTCAGCGACGACCCTGAGGATGTGTCAGCGTTGACTCCAGGCCACTTTCTCACAGGAGATGCTCTCTGTGCAGTGCCTGAGCCTTCTCTACTCAAGAAACCGCCAGCACGACTAAACCACTGGCAAGCGCTTCAACAACGGACACAACAATTCTGGAAAACTTGGTCAACGCAGTATCTTCACCAGCTCCAGGCAATCTCCAAATGGCATCACCCTCAGCATGTCATCAAGGTCGGCTCCCTAGTTCTCATAACAGACGAGAGAACTCCTCCCACCAAAGGGTCTCTAGCTCGAGTGACAGCTCTCCAGGTCGGTTCAGATGGTCTCGCTCGGACCGCCAGCCTGAAAACAGCTCAAACATCCTTGACCAGGCCCTTGGTCAAATTGGTTCCTCTTCCAGTGGACTTGGCATCAGGATAACATCTTCACCCTGTGAAGATGGCGGGCGGAAATGTTTGGGAATGAGTCATTTAAATGGCCCGCTCGAACTCGCGCTCCTAGCGCGTTTCCACCGTCGCTCTCAAGCGTGCATGGCTGGACGCCGGTTACCCGGTCGGTGGCGCCGCC
This sequence comes from Campoletis sonorensis, assembly GCA_013761285.1. Classification (NCBI taxonomy): domain Eukaryota; kingdom Metazoa; phylum Arthropoda; class Insecta; order Hymenoptera; family Ichneumonidae; genus Campoletis; species Campoletis sonorensis. The sequence goes on along the minus strand of JACEOJ010005434.1, from coordinate 9,519 downwards.
AGCATGAAGAACGCGACAACAAGGTCACGGCCATCTTGGACACTTGTTCACCGGCTCTCAATACGAGAAAACGTGCGCGCTCTTAATTCTCAGATTATTTGGTCATCTCCTCTAAAATCTCCTTTCGTTTGTGACACAATTGTTCGGAGTGTTATTACGAAGCGCACTCTCACTTCAGAATATTGCAAAAAAGTGTACTCTCATCGGACTTCTCATTTAAAACCACGCGGCCTGTTCTTCAAAGAAATCGACTCGACCGAACACGTGTCGACGCACTCATCGGTGCACGTGAGCGCTCAATTAGACAATTAATAGAATTGTATTCAGGTAAACTCAACAGTTAAATAATTAAACAAAGTGTACTCTCATCGAATTTCTCGTGTTGAACTTTATTTTTCCACCCTTCATCTCCCGCACGAGTCCAACCTGCCCTCGATCACATTAAAGCGGCAAAATCCGGTGCAATTCCGGAACAAATCCTTTCCTATTCATGACATAGGAGATGTAATAAAACTGAAAACGACGTCATCGTTCAAGTGTTCGCGATTACAAAAATTATTCACGAAAAAAATCGTAAAAATTCGTATTTGTACCTTATACCACGCGCAATAAGCCCACCAAGTTTCAATTTTTTCTCATTAATATTATAGTTGGAAAAAAAAAAATCCTTAATGTGTATAAAAATACATGTATTTTCCATTTAAAACTTCAACCCATCGGTGGCATGGCTTAACATTTTCCGAGCGCCTCAAATTTGAAACAGATTTTTTTTTATATACTGTAACGTCGATTTTCTCAGGAGGGTCCATCGGGTCCCTTCTCGGCTCATATCGACCCTCGTATATCCCTCGGCCGCGAGAGTGGCCGGGCGCCAGGTACGAAGTACCACCGGCAAGAGCCGATTTTTGATTCGCCACCCTCGCTAATGCAATTTGGCCGGAACATACGAGAGACGATGATGACCGAGGCGGTCCGGCTACTCAGCTCAACTGAGATACAGAAAGGTAGAGGGGCTGGTTTTTTAAGGAAGTGAGTAACAAAGATAACGAAACAAAATCACTTCACGCGAAACCACGAAATAAAGTTTAACAATCGGGATTTATTAAGAACAATTGAAATTAGATTTTACGTAACGGTTATAATAATAAAAGCGGGGCGGTCTATCGCCAACCCGTTACAAAGGTAATAATAATTTCGCGGGTAATAACGTCGACCGATACCCCGCCTGACGATGTAAGAAATTAGACAAAAGGAAATATCGGGGCTGCAGCAACGACGATCGTAAGGTGTTCGACGTAACGGCAAACAAGGTAAGCCCAAAGGTAATACGCCAACACACAAGATCAGTCGTTGCCAATGCAGCCAGCCCCGGTAGTCGAGACCATAAGCGAACAACGGGTAAGTCCGAAAGTGACTTCGCCCAAAAGACAAAAGGTAATTACGAAGGTAACTAGATCGCACGTCATTCTGACTGTGGCCCGGTGACTGATTCGCTTGTGACGCAGCCGCCGAAAGGCAAAGGCAATACGTCATCAGGCTAACAGATCGCCGTGGCTAAGGTAAGCAGTCCAGAATACGGCGAAAGGCAAAAGGTAATTCACCCTATCGCGAGGCAATAATCGTATGGTCTCGAAAGGCAAAATAAAGCGAAATAATGAGGCAAAACAAAATCAAATATAATTAAACATCGTCAGTCCTGGTGAAGATAGCCGGTCGAAGGCATTACTACGAATTGCGTAACGCGTCACAATAATTTATGAGATCAAAAATAATATATGAAATAGCATGACAAGTGCTAACAGAAAATAATAATACGCGAACCGAGCTCGAGTCTTCGAAATAACGAAGACCATCCGTACAAAAACAAAGGCTCTACGCCTCGCCGTAGCCTTCGCGGCCAAGGGGCGAGAGCAAGAGAGATAGAACAATAACAAACGCGCGCGAGCTGGCACTCGAGGCCACGCGCGACAAAGCGGCTTCCCGAGCGTAGACAAAGGCACACGCAAACGAAAAATATATTTCGACAATCGGGAACCGCATAAAAAATTAGAAAATGGGGATCGAGATCGAACTTCAATATTAATTATACTAAACACGCGATTTCCTTTAAATCGGAATAAATCCGGGAAAACAACGCGAACAAAATAATACAAGATAAATTTGACTTGAGACGCAGCGTAATCGCGAAACGATCGCTTTCCTCGACCGATACTAAAAAGACTCTAACAAGACGAGAAGGAAAGACCGGGGACGTTTGGCCGTACGTCCTAAAAAGGTGTCAACCCGCTTTCCTCTCGTAATTAAACAAAATATAAAACGATGCAAAAACACAAAAATTAACAGTCGAAGAAGTGACCGAATCGTGAGTGAAAGAGATGGAACGGGCTTACCGAGAAACTCGAAGTCCTGGAGAAGATGGCAGCAAGGAAAACGTCGAAGAAAAGGCAGAATAGACCAAGGCAATGATGGCAGCAGGCAGAAGGTGAAGACCAAGGCAAAAGTAACGAAGGCAGTAATGGAGGCGAAAGGGCTGTCGTCACCACTCCGCTCCGGTGTCCCACGAAGACTCAATTTACGTAGCTCGCAAATCACTCGACTCCCGTCCTCGCGCTATCCCCACCACCACAAGTCCCATGCGAGGCAGCGCTAGCACGCTCTAGGCGCAAGCTAGGCTGTCGGCGCGACAAGTGTGTTACGCGGCAAATTTGAATGTCGCGCGACGCCAAATGATCGGATCGACGACGCGCGACTCAATTAATTAACTACTCTGTTCTACCGCTGATCGTCCCTCGTCCGGTCCTCAACCCCAACGTTTTGGGTCGGACCTCCGATGTCTTCCTCTTGGGGATCCGGGTGACGTCCATGATGGGACGGAGGGGAGGCTCTCCTCGTGACTCCCAGGGCAATCCCGAATCTCACCGGAACGAGGCGCCGGGTAAGCGGACCGCGACATCAGAGGTTACGGCCATGGACGGTGCAACTCGCGGTTGCTACAGTGAGGAGGCCATGGGGGGCATCAACGAATGGCCACGTTACCAGCGTGGTCCTCCGGTCGTCCACCAGCAAGCCGCGATAAACTCGGCTTGAACGTTGTTAGTTCGGTCAACGTGTCCTCTTGAACCTAACCAGCAAAAGAGCGAAGCGGCAGAACAAGGCAAAAGGCACGGGTGTTCCCTCGCAAGAAACGAGCGGTGTTGTGGCCACGCGAAATACGGAATGAACTCCACGACAATTAATTAAGGAAAAGGAAAAGGTAGTTCGTTTCTCGGCATCTCTAAAGGTAGTCAACTTAATGATAACTTAAAATTAATTAATTCGCGAACGGCTACGATATTTCTTGGCTCGAACGGGATTCGTCACAAATAAAAACGTAAATATCAAAATTTGCGCTAAAAAATAATAATAATAAACGAAATGAAAGGTAATTATAAATACGCCAAGTGAGTCTCCGAAATGCACCAGCCGGAGTAGCGACGAGTGGCGACCGATGCTGGACCGTAAACCCGGTCCACTGGTTGACAACCATTCGTACGAGTGACGTGGCCAAAAGTTACGTCACAATACCTTGATTGTGATTTCAGATGGGCCGTCAAAAAATTCGGAATTCACCTAAATAGCGGCCACCCTAATGTGTATGTAATCACGTATGTAAAGTAGCGATCAAGCGAGATCAAAATCAATGATCAAGTGATGGTATTCCTTGTAGGTGAGCGCGGGATACGCATGCGCTGTAAGGAGCCGGCTCGGGTCGCTGACAGTTACGATGTCGAGAAAAAATTTTCAAGTACTAAAAATCCAGAATAAACCCTCTGCATCAGTGCACGGTTGTGATAAATCAGTGAAAAGATGCAAAGCAATATTGTGCGTGCTTCGAAACTGAAACAAGGCGCCCGAAGACAGTTTTTTAGCAGAAAAGTGTTCAAAATGAGGGCGTGTGATAACGTGCAACCAAGTGTACTCACTTCCAGAACTGTGAGAGACATAAATGAGACATTGTCATTGAGATATTATTGTTCTCAAGCGAATAACAGATTATTGTTTTTTGTTATTGTTTCAATTATTATAAATTTGTTTAAATAAATTGATAAGTGGTTAGGAAAACATAATATCACGAAATGAGCATTGTTAAAAGCAAAATCATACAAATCATAACAAATCAATGTTAAAAGTGAAATTAGACAATTTGTTATAAACAAATCAAACAAAAAAAAATAACAACTAGTAAAATAATTAAGAATTAAGATATTTCGTTTTTTATCAATAAATTTAATTTCATATGTGTTTTTTAATGAGGATCTGGTGTAGGTGGAAATAATTTCGGTACGACGAAAAATATATAAAATAAGTACACTAGTTTATTGAGAGTCTAATTTATACAATGAAAAAGATAGAGGATAGAAATCCCGAAAGAAATGATGAGAAACTCCCGAGAATATGTACCGTCGGCCTCGTGGTCAAGAGTAACCCGAGGTACGAAACGTGTGAACGCGACACGTGTGTGACAATCCCGAAATATCTCGAAGATCCCGTTGAGAATTGAGAAAATATACTTGAGAATGAGTTCCGAGATTGATTGTGAGTTAAACTGTGCAAAGCGTTTTGTAAGGACGCTTTGTACCCTTGAGATTTTACCGAGGAAAAGTATTGAGAAGACTGATTATTAAGATGGCCGAAAAGACAGTAGTCACACACGTGGTTGCTGCTCTCGCCGGTGATCAAAGACTGAGGAATCAATCATGGCGATCGATGGGTATCGATCTCGCGCATGACCAATTGCCCAAAATTGATTGATGGCCCGGAATGTGGCGACGCCCGCGGTAACGCGTGAACCCTTGACCGAAGGGCCTCGCATTACCCGTCGCACATGAGAATTGTCGCCCGACACGTGGCGCTAATTGAGGCAGAGCGCGAACCATAACCCGAGGCTCGCGATACCCGTGAATCTATGCTCATTCCTGAAAAATATGGAATTCCTTTTCATAGGAATACCATGGGAATTCCTTTTCATACCCGCTCCTTTAGATTGGGGGGGGGGGGGGGGGGGGGGGGGTAAGGTTAAGATTTTTTTTTCAATTTTTTTATTTAATTAAATGCATAATATCTCAAAAACACTTTAAAGAATTTTTCTGGGACTTGTAATTTTTGAAGTCCGTGCCCACGATAATTGAAAATCTACTGGACCAATCGATTCGAAATTTTGCACAGCGTTTTTTCACATAATTCACCAGGTATTATCGAGAGCTTTTTTGTTTTTTTCAATAATTATCAATTTTACAACAGCAAATTAGCCGATTTTTTTAGCGAAAATCTGGTTTTTGGCTTCCAAGTGCTACGAAAAATCGAAAAATCGAAAAAAAGAAAAAACCTCCGGTGAATACCTCGACAAACATCTCCTTTAACAAATGCATTTTGATTTTTTCGTTTCCAATGATTTGGTTGCGAGTTATGATGGGCACGGCAAAACAACTTTATCTCGAGGTGCCTCCGAAGATTCACTGTCAGTCGCTCAATTTTTGATATTTTGCAATGAAAATTCAGGAAAATATTGTTCAAATGTTATATTATTATGTATGGATTGACTGAGTAAACTAACACCATCTGTATTGCAAAAAAAAAATCTTAAAAACATGCTTTTTTTTACCGAATAAACCTTACCCCCCTCCTTAAGGTAGTGTGAACCTGCCCCTAGCGAGTGTACGCGGTGCGAGCGTTCTGTTACAATAGACATACATATGTCGATTTGTCTATTAGTTTAAGAGGTATCGGCGATAGAACATTTTCGAACTTTCTGAAATCTGAAATTTTCGAAAAACTGTAACTCCTGAAATACGTGCGATAAAATTTTGAAAATCGGTGTGAATGTTCCTTGTATGGGATACTATTTAGAAGAAAAAAAAATATATAAAAAATTTAAAATACTTCGGTTTACAACTGCAGGTAATAGCGTGGAATGCCTCATATATTTTATTTTGCCAATCTCTTATCACTGCAATGGCTAAAAACGTTTTGTATATTTTGCAGACTTCAAATGATGGACCCTACTACACCTATGAACACATTTTTGAAGCAAGAAATTGATCGTATGCAGACAATCATCACAGCAGTCTCAACACTGTTGAATGATTTGCTCCTAGCTGTTGAAGGAGTCATCATAATGAACGAGGTACGATATTTTTTATGATTAGGATATTTTATCTGTGTCACGAACCCTAGATATTCTGTCTCAATGTCCAACCTTGGATGACAATCGTCTACTCAAAAAAAAAGTTGTCATTGATGCCGTCCCATGCATTTTCTGCTTCGTATAAATCCACTAAGAGCAGTCATGAGCTTGATGACAAGTTTGATCACCGTTCTAGCAAAAAATGCAGAAACCAACTTTGATACTGGAAGTTTTGACTTCTTTGAAGATTGCCGTTTTCTCTCTATTAAACAGATAGCTTGTTCTCTAATTTCTCCAATGCTTACCTCTGTTTCATTTTCGTTTGGTACTATAAGCTTGAGTGATCTAGCTACTCGACCAATAAGTCATTCCAAGGGACTTGGTTCGGTTACTCTGTTTTGTGTTGTGTTTATTACTAATTGTATTTCATCGATTGCACTCTGCCAAGACTCTTCGCAACCAATTTCAACCGCTGTCAACATGTTTTTGAATGTGCTCATGATTCTTTTTACTTGCCTGTTAGCAAGAGAAGAACCAGTAGCTATTAGATGTAATTTTATATTATGTTTACCACAAAAATCGCGAAAATCTTTATTCAAGAAACATCTACCTTGGTCAACAATTATTCTAGTAGGAGCTCCGAAGGTTGTGATACAGGAGTATAAAGCTTTTACAGCGTTAGTTGCATCAATATTCTTAGAATGGCGTAATGAAGTAAATTTTGTGAATGCATCAATTATTACAAATATATGTTCTTTTGTGTCATTTTGTCCGCTAAATTTTCCCGTGACATCGATATGGAGAGTGTGCAATGGGATACTGATCTTTGGGATGGAAGTAGTTAAGCTAGGCTGGTTCTAACTCAAGGGGATCTCAGGGGGGGTTGCGGGGACGGGGGAATGTGCGGGGCAGGGGAGCTCACAGCAGGGGGAAGGGTCAGGCGGGTAGGTATGGGTGTGAGAGAGATGCTAGAGGGGGGATGCTAGAGTTGGGATGCTAGAGGGGGGATAAGTCAGTTTTCAGCGGGGGGTGTCAGGTGGTGCATGGACGGGGGATGTGGGATTTAAAAGGTAGTTTTCACCAACCTGCTTGTGACAAAGATGGTTTTGGGCTTATGAGAATCAGGAGAATCACTTATTGTATAGTTGGGTCGAAGTCTCGTTATGCAATGTAAGATGTTATCTCATGTAAAATTTATGTTTCCGGTATAAACCTGCACGTTATGTATAAGAGATGTTAAAGGTTTGTATCCGCAATAGTCGCTTCCCCTGCACCATTGGAAAGACCTTCCAGGATATCTCTTTTAGCAAAAGAAAAAAGTGAAATTATCTTTTGTTGAGTTGGGGAAAGTCTTTGCCAGCATTCCAAGATCTTTAAACGTCATCCCTTATTAAATTTATGTATCCGCCAACATAAAGTAGAACATTAATGTCTAACGTAGATACAATCTGCAGTGACATTACGTGGATGTGGCAACATTTTCTACATAAAAAGTATTTCGATGAATCCGTTTTTCCAAGTAACATCCACTCACATCCTTCTAACTTGGTTTTCCGACATTTTTTGCTCACTCCACCACGCAGAGTTAGTCAGGAAAAGGTTATGCAGGAGCAATGATAACCTATAGGTAAAAATCTTAGAAATGACCACTTAGGACCACGGGTGGATTTCACTTCTTACTATATTTATGGATACCACTCAACTCATGGAATTTGACGTAATTTCATGTTCCAACGCGTTTTTTTTTCTACTCCGTGCCACAGAGTTGGTCAGGAAAAGGTTATGCAGGTGCCAATAGAGCTTACTGATGGAAATCTTGGAAATGACCATCCAGGATATCTCTTTTAGTAAAAAGTGAAATCATCTATTGTCTAGTTGGGCAAAGTCTTTGCCAGCATTTCAAGATATTTAAACGTCATCCCTTATTAAATTTATGTATCAGCCAACATAAAGTAGAACATTCATGGCTAACGTAGATACAATCTACAGTGACATTGCGTGGATGCGATAAGATTTTCTACATAAAAAGTATTTCAATGAATTCCTTTTTCCAAGTAACACCCACTCGCATCGATCCAACTTGGTTTTCCGACATTTTTCCTCAATAGTCGGACCCCCACCATCACCTTTATTCCCTAAAAACGTATCTAAGATGTAAAATCACCATGAGAATGATCCAGATATTGCTGTGACGATTCCAAAGATTGTTACACTTTAAGTCAAGTCGTCTTCTCGTTCACATACAGGTCCTTTTCAACCTAGCACCATGTCTCATACCGTTGACATTGCTGCAGAGCAATTGCTCCGTGAGCCATCGAATTTAATACAAACGTTGGAGCAATATTCGGTGTGGGAATATCAGTGTGATACGCTCATCGAATCATTAGAAGAGCGAGTACGATCTAAGCGTATACGATTGACGACTGGTTACCAGCACTCGGTTAATTCACAAATCTTGCGATTGGAATGTTTGAAACAAGTTTGTGTATTAATTGGTGCTGTGATTAATCAAAATTACATTGAACCACGTCAGTTCCTACTAGATTCATATGAAATAGTTGTGCAACAAGTGACGGACAATATAAAGAAATATAATAGTGTTAAAGTGAATACTGAGTTTAATGGTGAGTTTGTGGCCGTTAATAAGCATGCAAACAAGAGCATCAATACGTAATAAATACGTAATAATATACGTAATAAATACGTAATAAACGTAATAAATTACGTTTATAAAATATTATTCGAAGAGACGAACCGCTCGCGGTCCGTCTCGACTAACAGATAAGAAGTTACAATTCAGCAGCGACGAACACCGTGAGAAGGTTCACCTTGAAAATGCTAAACGCATCAAAAATCATGGGAACCGCGGTCTACGCATCTTCCCTGCAAACTCCGATAAGATAATCGGAGGCAGCAGGACAAGAGTGCAAAAATCAAAGTCAGTCTATCATCGCGAGTTAAACTCTTCGGACCTCCTCCGGTTTTGGTCGCTCTAGAAAAGTAAAACATTAAGCTCACGAGCTACAGTGTAAACTTGTTTTTTTGTTCTTGAATATAATTTTATTATTTTAAAATAATTATTCCGCGGGTTCTCATTTTATTCACACCCGCGCGCAATTATCCGCGAACCACGGTTCCACCCGTTATATCTCGCTCGTCTCTTTCAATCGCCACCGCCAACAAACCGGGTGGCCCGAGAACGAGAGATTACTCATCGAGGTCGAACGTGAGAGGGACAACAACATCCCAAGCCATTGTATTCGAGATACCACCGACAAGGTAAGTGGGTTTTGTTAAATAATAAACAACAAAGAAAGGAGTTCGCCTGTCGCTCGACATAGCTTCAATCCCCGGTC
>JACEOJ010005432.1:26417-66095 GCA_013761285.1 Campoletis sonorensis | reverse complement strand
TTTTTTTTTTAATACTCCATCCTCAAGTGACAATGAAATACTTGTCCTATTATTGATATCATAGATTTTAGTGCTGAATGTAAATCATTCTCGATCTTGCCAATTTTTGAAGAATTTTGTACTTTTTTGGGTAGTTTTTTTCTGTGAAAACAATTGGAAACGGGGGTCAACAAATGTACTTGTCCAAGGTTTTTTTCCCCGGTTATTACCTTTTTATTATTTACCTTTTGTTTCATTTACTTTTTTTTTTAATTTTAATTTTACCTTTCTATTATTTCCCTTACCGGATATCGCGCATCGTATTCCGCTGATCGGACATTGCACGATCCTCGGAATGCGGTGGCGAAACCCCGGGAGTTGACCGTGTTTTTCGAGCTGGTTGGTGAAAACCCACACCGGGATAGCGGCCCCTTGAAAGTGCCTGCAATCTCTGTGGCGGATAAATCATTAGTTCTGATCTACCCACGGTTGACTACTGGACTCAGGAAAAAACTCCGTATTATCGCTTCTCGCGGCGGTGTAGTAAGGCACGGGATAATTGCCAAGGCTGACCCGCGTAGAGTCATCAGTCGGTAATTCGATAAGTTATTCGGAGTGACAACGTGACAAGTACGTTCGGGCCATCTCGCTACTCCCTCATTGTCTCGCGACGCGACAGAGACGTAGATTCAATCAAATCTCATATTCGATTTTGAATATTATTTTATTCACAATTGCCTATTAATTAACCAACGGAGTTGAAGTGAAGTGTCCTGTTCAGTAAACTAATACGTTGACTTCGCGGTAACGACCGGTGCGTGTGTAGGAGTGACGCGCAGGACAGTCTGTCCCTGCGTAGAGCGTAGAGTGAGAGAGAGAGAGACATTAATTGATTGATTGATTGATGGTATTTATGAGACGGTACGTACCATTGGACAAATAAACTTAAAGAAAGATGCCTAAATAGGCTACATTTGTTGTTTTAACAATAGTAGAGTCAGAAGAAAAGAACATAGTGTAGGGTACAAAGACAATAAATATCGTTAATAAACGCCATTCGAGTGTAGACAGAAGTTGATAATATGATACAAATACAATTTTAAATTAATAAAAACTTAGAAACAACTCAAGTCTGACATAAAATTCGCCCAATGAAAGAACAGTAAGCATATCATTGAAAATTTTCGCACGCATTTCAAATTCATACTCATAAAAACGCATAAACAAGGCAGGATGGAGACAAGTCCGCTAAAAATGAGGATAGTCCTAGATTTCGAATTAGACTCAGGAATGAATTACACATCCTCTAGATGCAACAGGTAGTCAAATAAATTTTTTTTAAATATCCCCACGGAGGGAGCTTGTGATCTAGGTATCGGGAGCGAGTGCCAGAGATACTTAGCATGCAGCAAGAGAAAAGGAGATTCTGTAGGTGGCAATACGATGGTTTGATATAACGAATGTCTCAGGAACACGATTTCGGAGTGGACGTACAGATGGAGTGGAGCGAGAGGAAAGTTCGATTAAGTATTCAGGTGCATCGCCACGTAAAATTTTATACGTGGCGATACCCAGAAAGTAAAGCCTCCTCGATCTAACCGACAACCAACCTAGCAACTTACGGTAGGGAGTGATGAGTTACGGTTGGGATGTTTGTCACGTCGCAAGTTGAATATAAATCTTATGCATGAGTTGATCAGTTTCGGCAGCCTGTCATTCTGTTCATCCGTCAAGTCATTGTACACGAGACAAGAATAATCCAAAATAGGAAAAATCAGAAAAGTAACCAATTTCAATTTAACTTGAGGCAGGAAGGCATGTTTGTGACAATTTGTGAGAGGGAAAGTTAACTTTCTGCGAAACTTGCATTATGTGACTGTGCCAAGATAAGTTAGCAGACATGTGGACAACCAAATTTCTGGCTTCCGTGATATGGGATAATATTAGATAGACAGGAAACCAATTTGATTAATAAATACATTACTGCCTTGAATGAGATTCTTACTATTGCTGAGATTCAGTTTCAGGCCGTTTGATTCGGCAAAGCTGGCAATGATACCGACATTATGTGCGACTTTTTGGAGACCGGAAGTGGGTTCAGAAGGTGGGCACGAGAACCAGATCTGGGTGTCATCTGCAAAAACCATATGTTGACAGTAGCGTAGATCTTTTGCTAAATTGTTTATGAAAAGGGTAATTAGAATTGGACCTAGAACAGACCCTCAAGGAACCCCTGACGTGGTAAAAAGCCACTCAGAACAGGTCATGTCAGTCTTAATGACAGCCTATGATCATCCTGCTGAACAACAGTAAATCTAAGCTAGGGCACCGATTGAAAAACCTCATTTGCGTAACTTCGTAAGGAGTCCAAGATGAGGGACAGTGTCGAACGCCTTGCTAAAATCGAATAGAACCAAAATGGTCAGTTTTCGTTCATCCACTGCCCTCCTTACATCCGAGCAGATTCGCAATAGAGCTGATTGGGTAGGGAAACCTTTTTTGTATCCCGACTGACGTCCGTCCAGAACACCAACAGACGAAAAATGATCAACTATTTGAGAGAGCGCAACTTTCTCGAGAAATTTCGATAGCTCATATGAATTTGCAATCGGAAAGCTTGGAAAGTTGCTGGAAAGCTCGTTTCCAAGATGTAGGGAAGTGGTGTGACTCGAAACAGATATTAAATAATAAATCGAGATGCGTCGATAGTTTTGGCAGAGCCTCATGAATAGCAAAAATCAATAAACCGTCTGGTCCTTCAGAAAGAGATAACGAAGATGAAGCAATAAGACTGATTTCAGTACATTCGAATTGTGTATTCACAGTATGAAGCGAGGTTACATTACTTAAGAAGGCTAATTGATCACATGGTGAAAAAGCATTTGAAATACTGGCAAAGAAGGCATTTAACCTATTGGGTGAGTAATAGGTGAGAGGGGAGCTCTCTCCAGAGTGACAAGGGATTCGACGCCCTGCAAAGTCTTTGAAGATAGAAATTATTTTTCGTTTTTACCAGATCGTCACGGAGCTTATCCCTGTACTGCCTGTACATAGCCCAACCCAGAGTTGAACCAGATTTCTTCGCACGCTTATCTAGATCTAGAGACGCGGCAGCGTCTTAACGCCAAGTATGAAAAAAAAGAGTGTAAACGAGCAAGGCAAGTCGCGCCGCGTATCTATACTCGAGATTCGGCCCTCTTACATTTCAACTCGATCCCATTTAAAAATGCGTCGATCTAGCGAAAATGTAACGCCACTTTAATTATAGAAATCGTACAATCCGATTCCAATGGTGTCATTATTTTTTTCCTACGACCTCTAGAAGTGGGTGAACTCGAAACGTGAGGCGAAATATTACGATTTTCAGTATCGCAAAAATTCCACACTCATAAATACATACACGTAGAAAGTAAGGCCTAGCGGCTCGCGCTAGGCACCTATACCCCCTCCCGTCGCTAGCTCTCTCTCCCTGTCCCTCTACCGCATTCGCGTCTCGCGCTATCTCTCTCACTCTAATGCTTCGTGATGGGGCGATATATATATGTCTAAAGTAAGACTGAGTTGACACGCCCCGCTCACTCTCTCTCTGTCCCTCTACCGCATTCGCGCCTCGCGCTATCTCTCTGACTCTAATGCTTCGTGATGGGGCGATATACATATGTCTAAAGTAAGACTCAGCTGACACGCCCCGCTCACTCTCTCTCTCTGTTCCTCTATAGCGCGTTCGCGCCTCGCGCTGTCTCTCTCACTCTACTGCTTCGTGACGGGGCGATATATATATGTTGAAAGCTGATCCTTAGATCAGCTGTCGCGCGTCGCTCGCTCTCCGATATTTTTTACAAAAAACAATGAAATCTCGGGGAAAAACTTTAAAAAAGTAAAAAAAGGGCGCCAAGTATAAAAAGTTGCACCTTAGTTTTAACATGATCAGTCTATATTCTTGGTACCCTTCAAAAAAATCAATCTCTATTTATCTGAAAAAAAAAAGAAAAAAAATTTAAAGAAAAAAGTTTAACTGAAAAAAATTAAATTGAAATAAATTAAATCGAAAAAGAAAAAAAAAATCGAAAAAGAAAAAAAAATCGAAAAAAAAAAAATTTCGAAGCACTTGGCGAGTTTGTTCGCATAACTTAAATCACATTATGTATTATCCATTACTCCAAACTCGCCAAGTGCTTCGAAATTTTTTTTTCTTTTTTTCGATTTTTTTTTTTTTCAATTACACATTATATATATTATATAAATAACGACATTATATAAATTAAATAACGACATTATGTTAACTAAATTAAATATTTATTTTCGTTTAATAGTATAAACGATCAACATCTCATTGCTATATTTTATTCGATTGCAAGTACAAAATTGGAAAGATTCGATATAAACATCGTATCATACTGCAAACAAAAAATGAGTTTTATTTGTTTGCGCGCTTGAAGATCCAAGGAGTCAATATTTTTCAACAAATTTCGTCGCATTGCTACTCGTTCATCTTACCAAGTTGTCTCTGCACGTGGCGGCAATTGTGGTTGCACTGGCTTATTTTTCGTAACTATTCAGACACCAACTTTCTTGAAAATTGATTTATAATAAAAGGATTTTTTGCAATTTCCCTCTCTATGGATGAAGTTCCGGAATAAAATAATAGTGACGTTGGTTCCGTTGTTGCTACTTGTTTCGAAGAAAATTATGATCCTGATGACTCGATCGGGATTGAAAGAGAATTCAGCGAGGAGTGTAAAAAAATGTTGCCCAGGCATTTCAAATGTGGCAGCCACACGTTTAACCTAATTGCATCCACGGATATAGACAAAGCGATGTCTAAGGACGAGAACTTGAAGCGGAAGCACCACGTCGTTCTGCAAAAGTGCTCGTTGAAACTGTATCGTTCTCCAAAAAAACGTGAAATTTTGACGGCCGAACTGGGGATTGCAATTAAACGGCCAATCATAACCCGATGGAATTTGGCTTGCGATTTTTTAAACCAATAGTTAGCATTGAAACACGGCTAAAAAACAAACGTATTGAAGGTCCGAGAAGTCCTTTTACAATAGCGGATTTTAATTATTTTTCGGAATAGCTGCGATGCTCGACCCCTCTAGCGATCGCTATTGATAGGCTACAGGACGATAAAGGCTATTATAGTCTTTTATTACCAACGCTAGTCTCCACCCGGTGTCATATGAATGACCTTCTGCGAAGTGATCACGTGGTTCATTATAAACCTATAATCAAAGCCGTTATTGAGGGGATCAACAGACGCTTCTCTCAATTATTTGATTTCCATCACCCCAATGTCGACGCAGCAATTGCAGCCATATCGCATCCGCGCTTCAAAGGACGTTGGTGGGTACAATTTTCGGAATCTGATCAAAAAACGATTCACCAGCGGTTCTTGGATGTAGCGTTCAGAGAATTACTCATTGAAGCATCTAACTCATCAGGACAATTTGAAGAAGATGAGTTTAACTTCGGGACTTTAACACGAACAATTGAAGAATTCGAACAGTCCTCATCACAAGGAGAGGTCACAACAGAAGTAACTCAGTACCTCAGAAGCAAAAAGGCTCAGATCAAAATATTGGAACAGTTCCCGATTATTCGGAAAGGTTTCTTAAAATACAACACTCCATTGCCATCATCTGCTCCAGTGGAACGGTTATGCAGTTACACAACCATGTTGAACAGCCCGAAATTTAATCGACTCACCGAGGAGCACTTTGAGCAACGGATATTGGCCGAAGGAAATGCTGAAAAGAAATATGCGTAAAGCGTAGGACTTCGGTCAGGAGGTATCGCAAAAGCCAACGGCGTATGTCGTTTTTTAACTGCAAACGAGACTGTCGTTTTTAGTGACTTCTTTTTTTTCGTGTCGCTTATCATATAAATGAAGAATCGCTTGCAGTCATCATTACTCCTCAATTACGCCAGATAATTTTTGTTTGTTTTTTTAATTGTCATTCAAGGAACTTGAAAGGTCAACTTACTGTACTGGTTAAGGCGTGATAGGAGTAAGCACGAATATCAAGTACATTTTCATTCCTTCGACGAAAAATCGGATAAACTTCTCTGCTCATCGGCACAAACTCTTGATCTTTCTAAATAGTTCTCAATGCTTTCAATTTTGTTTTTTTTTTCCACCTTAGCTTAAATTTGTTAGAGCGGAATACATTTCATATAAAAATTACTCTGGAATTTTCATTCTAAAAAAAAAGAACAGTCTACAGCATTGTATCCATGGATAATGTTATATTGTCACAATGTACACATACGCCTACTTATTTTGTAATATAATATTCAATTGAATAGCCGACAAAGACGATAAACGTTCAAAGAAAAAAGAACGAAAAAATACAATGCCGAGCATGCGATACCGACCTAACTTTTATTTATTTTACCTTCTTATGTCTCTTTCTCTATGCGATTTCCGTTTCCCTGCATGCAATGACGCTGAGTAAATTTCGTCTATATATCATCCATTTTTCCGCACGTTTGATATATTTTCCGTTGTAACTTTCTGGGTAACCCAAACAGTGATTTCTGCGATAATGATGCTATAGAAGCGAATTTCAATTAAATAATTATCGTCGTTGTTGTCGTCGAAGTAGTTTTCGATTGCCTAGACGTAAGTGGTAGGAAAGAATAAACAATGTTACTCTTTGCAGCAGTTGAGAAACACGTGGTTACTACTGTTACGTTCCGAGATGTTTGAATTTCCGAGAACTATCGTCAGTGAGTCTTTTGGGTTCCGCACGATTTCCGTAAACCGATTGATATATTTTCGTATTTTCTGAGATTTCGAAGCTTGATGTATGCGATGATTGATTAACCGTGTTGAGGATGAGGGTTAATTAAATGCACAGGTTCACTCTTGCTTTTACACTTTGAATGAATAATAAAATTTTATTTTAGTAAGAAAATAATTAAATGATACAATATTATAATGCTTATAACTTTCCGTTGAAAACTTGAGTTCACGCACTTATAATAATTCGATATTGTCTTATGATTTATAGTTGAAGACTTCAAACGGTTTTTAGTTAACAGATTCCGAGTTTCTGAGTCTTTCGAGAATTCCGGTGAATTCGACTGTGCGGTTTGGCTTTCGGATAAAGTCTGATTGTTAAAATTGCGCGTTCGAATGGCTGGAGTTGGTTGTTGAGATTTTTGAGACAGGGATGTCTTGTGGAAGGGTTTACTTTTGTTAACGTTTTTTATTCTGATTGGTTAAGATGTTCGTTGGATTTTATGATTGGAGTTTTAAGATGTGGGGGAGGTTTGCGATTTTTGGATTGGTGGGTAGTGTTCGCGAATCGCAAATCTCGGTTTGCATAATTACTTTGTCTTATTGTTTTTGAATTGGCGAACTGATTATTTATGAAAAAGGTATCAAGTTTGTTTTTGGCGAGTTAGTGTTTGAGATTTTGAGTTGGAAGTGTTCGGAGAATCACATCCTGTTTATGCGTTTGTTATCTGATATGTTTTAATATTACAAAAGATTTGTTCTCAGTGTTTCGTTTGGTGTGGCTTTTGCCGTGGGAAAGGAATGTGTGAGAGATTTTAATTGCGTTGTGGTGATTGATATTATTTAGGTGAACAATTATGAAAGAAATGAATAATTGTGAATTATTGTAATTACGGAAAGTACTGAATTATTCTATTTATTATCTAATGTTCCTTAATCATCGACGAATGATGATATTGATTGGTAAGTATTGTGACGTAACTTTTGGCCACGTCACTCGCACGAATGGTTGTCGACCAGTGGACCGGGTTTACGGTCCAGCATCGGTCGCCACTCGTCGCTACTCCGGCTGGTGCCTTTTCGGAGACTCACTTGGCGTAGTTATAATTACCTTTCATTTCTTTTATTATTATTATTTTTAAGCGCCAATTTTGATATTTACGTTTTTATTTGTGACGAACCCCGCTCGAGCCGAGAAATACCGTAACCGTTCGCGAATTGATTAATTTTAAGTTGTTATTAAGTTGACTGCCTTTAGAGATGCCGAGAAACGAACTACCTTTTCCTTTTCCTTCATTAATTGTCGTGGAGTTCATTCCGTATGTCGCGCGGCCACAACATCGCTTGTTTCTTGCGAGGGAAGATCTGTGCCTTTTGCCTTGTTCTGCCGCTTCGTTCTTTGGCTGGTTTTCGGCCCCGTCACAACGTTGAAGCCGAGTTCATCGCGGCTTGCTGGTGAACGGCCGAAGGACCACGCCGGTAACGTGGCCATTCGTTGATGCCCCCCGTGGCCTCCTCATTGTAGCAACCGAGAGTTGCACCGTCCATGGCCCCAACCTCTGATGTCGCGGTCCGCTTACCCGGCGCCTCGTTCAGGTGGGATTCGGGATTGCTCTAGGGGCGGAGGTGCTGTTTTGCCTGGTGGCGTGTGGGCTCACCACGGCTCGTACTGATCCATGAGTCGCGAGGAGGGCCTCCCCTCCGTCCCATCATGGACGTCGCCCGGATCCCCAAGAGGAAGACATCGGAGGTACGATCCAAAACGTAGGGGTTGAGGACCGGACGAAGAACGATCAGCGGTAGAACGGAGGAATCAATTAATTGAGTCGCGCGTCGTCGATCCGATCAATCGGCGTCGCGCGACATTCGAATTTGCCGCGTAACATACGTGTCGCGCCGACAGCCTAGTTCGCGCCTAGAGCGTGCTAGCGCTGCCTCGCATGGGACTTGTGGTGGTGGGGGTAGCGCGAGGACGGGAGTCGAGTGATTTGCGAGCTACGCAAATTCAGTCTTCGTGGGACACCGGACTGGAGTGGTGACGACAACCCTTTTGCCTCCATTACTGCCTTCGTTACTTTTGCCTTGTATTCACCTTCTGCCTGCTGCCATCATTACCTTGGTCTCTTCTGCCTTTTCTTCGACGATTTCCTTGCTGCCATCTTCTCCAGGACTTCGAGTTTCTCGGTAAGCCCGTTCCATCTCTTTCGCTCGCGATTCGGTCGGTTCTTCGACTGTTAATTTTTGTGTTTTTGCATCGTAGTATATTTTGTTTAATTACGAGACGAAAGCGGGTTGACACCTTTTTAGGGCGTCCGGCCAAACGTCCCCGGTCTTTCCTGCCCGTCTTGTTAGAGTCTTTTTAGTATCAGTCGAAGAAAGCGATCGTTTCGCGATTACGCTGTGTCTCAAGTCAAATCTTTCTTGCATTATTTTGTTCGCGTTATTTCCCCGGATTTATTCCGATTTAAAGGAAATCGCGTGTTTAGTTTAATTAATATTAACGTTCGATCTCGATCCCCATTTTCTAATTTTTCGTGCGGTTACCGATTGTCGAAATATAATTTTCGTTTGCGTTTGCCTTTGTCTACGCTCGGGAAGCCGCTTTGCCGCGCGTGGCCTCGAGTGCCAGCTCGCGCGCCTTTGTTGTTGCTCTATCTCTCTTGTTCTCGCCCCTTGGCCGCGAAGGCTACGGCGAGGCGTAGAGCCTTTGTTTTTGTACGGATGGTCGTCGTTATTTCGAAGACTCGAGCTCGGTTCGCGTATTATTATTTTATGTTAGCACTTGTCGTGCTGTTTCATGTATTGTTTTTGATCTCATAAATTATTGTGACGCGTTACGCCATTCGTGGTAATGCCTTCGACCGGCTATCTTCACCACGGCTGACGATGTTTAATTATGTTTGATTTTGGTTTTGCCTTGTTATTTCGCTTTATTTTGCCTTTCGAGGCCATACGACTATTGCCTCGCGATAGGGTGAATTACCTTTTGCCTTTCGACGTATTCTGAACTGCTTACCTTAGCCACGGCGATCGGTTAGCCTGATGACGCATTCCCTTTAACTTTCGGCGGCTGCGTCACAAGCGAGTTAGTCCCCGGGCCACTGTCAGAACGACGTACGATCTAGTTACCTTCGTAATTACCTTTTGTTTTTCGGGTGAAGTCGCTTTCGGACTTACCCGTTGTTCGCTTATGGTCTCGAATACCGGGGCTGGCTGCCTTGGTAACGACCGATCTTGTGTGTTGGCGTATTACCTTTGGTCTTACCTTGTTGGCCGTTACGCCGAACACCTTGCGATCGTCGATACTGCAGCCTTGGTATTTTCCTTTTATCTAATTTGTCACATTGTCAGGCGGGGTATCGGTCGGCGTTATTACCCGCGAAATTATTATTACCTTTTGTACCGGGTCGGCGATAGACCGCCCCGATTTTATTATTAAAACCACTCTGTAAAATCTAATTTCAATTTTTCTCAATAAATCCCGATTGTTAAACTTTATTTCGTGGTTTCGCGTAAAGTGATTTTGTTTCGTTATCTTTGTTACTCACTCCCTTAAAGAACCACCCCCTCTACCTTTCTGTGTCTCAGTTGAGCTGAGTAGCCGGACCGCCTCGGTCATCATCGCCTCTCGTGTGTCCCGGCCAAATTGCATCAGCGAGGGTGGCGAATCAAAAATCGGCTCTTGCCGTTGGTACTTGGTACCTGGCGCCCAGCCACTCTCGCGGCCGAGGGATGTACGAGGGGTGATATGAGCCGGGAAGGGACCCGACGGACCCTTCTGGGAAAATCGACGTTACAATGTCTACCGACGGTTGGTTATCGGTAAGATAGAAATAGTTAATGTGGAAAAAAAAATATATGGGGGTCTAGCATGAAGGCTACGACGTAACACTACCAATGGGTCCACTTGACCCGGGGTAAACACTGCTGCCCTTTCTGTTAGACGAAGAACGCGCAGATATTACCATTGATTCAGTTTGAACCGGGGTAAACACCCTTTTCGGTAAACGAGAAACGCACGGTTACTACTGTTGGGTCAGTTTGATCTGAGGCAAACCTTGCTACCCCTTGTGACAGATGCGAAACGCGCAGTGACTACTGTTGGGTCGATTTGACCGTTGGTGCATAGGGTGACACTTTTCGGTAGACGAAAAACGCGCAGTAACTACTTCGGGTTAGTTTGACGCGAAGTACCCACCGCTATCACTGTTGATAGACGAGAAAAGAGTGGTGACTTCCATTGGGTCAGTTTGACCCACGGTGAGCAGCACTACCCGTACTACTAGTCAAGTAACGCGAGGTTAACGATTACAATGTAATGAGTAATGGGAAAATTTTGCAGTACCCATTTCAATGCAATGAGTAATGGGAAGGAATTTCATTTGCCATTTCAATGTAATGAGCAATGGAGATGTTTTTCATGAATCATTATAATATAATGAGTAATGAAAAAAAAGTTCATTACCCATTATAGTGTAATGAGTATCGGAAAAAATTACACCGGGCCAAAAATCCCCTCGCCGGGGAAAAAAACCTTGGACAAGTACATTTGTTGACCCCCGTTTCCATTTGTTTTCACAAAAAAAACTACCCAAAAAAGTAGAAAATTCTCAAAAAATTGGCAAGGTCGAAAATGATTTACCTTCAGCACTAAAATTTATAATATCAATAATAGGACAAGTGTTTCATTGTAGCTTGAGGATGGAGTATTAACACAAAAAGCAAAAAATAGTTGGGCGTTGAAAAAAGTCACCAAAATGTACAAAAATAAAAATAGGTCAGAAGAACAGAGTCCAGAAAAAAAAATCGGAATGAGAAAAAACTGGAAAAAAAAATTTCAAACGAAAAAAATTTAATTGAAACAAAAAAATTTCGGCCGAAGTACTTGGCGAGTTCGTACCATGAGAAATATATTACGTGATCCTAGCTAAGCAAAAAAACTCGCCAAGTACTTCGGCCGAAATTTTTTTTTTTTCAATTAAATTTTTTTCGTTTGAAATTTTTTTCTTCCAGTTTTTTCGCATTCCGATTTCTTTTTCTGGACTCTGTTCTTCTGACCTATTTTTATTTTTGTACATTTTGGTGACTTTTTTCAATGCCCAACTATTTTTTGCTTTTTTTTTAATACTCCATCCTCAAGCTACAATGAAACAGCTACAATGGCTACAATGGATCCGCCATCTTGAATTTCTAAATTTTGTGTGCAGATTTGTAATCAGCGACCCCGAAAACCCTCGAGTGCCATGTTTTGCTTTCATCAAACAATTTTTGCATTTGTTGTACGCCATATTGTATTCGCGATCTTGAATTTCTAAATTTTATGTGCAGATTTGTAATCAGCGAACCCGAAAACCCCCGAGTACAAAGTTTTGAGGTAATTGCAAGTATGGAAAAATGTGTGCTTCAAAGGGTCAAATTGATAATTATTTTCACGTGAATTATTCCGGCTTTACCGTCTGTCAACAGTTTGATACGAATTTGCGACTTTGACGTACAAATTAGTTCAAATTTTGTCCACGACGGATCCACGAGATGTCCGCAAAAAACACACTGTTTACACGTCTGACGTCTCGCACTTTAAACTGTCAAAACTACCGTCAAATACAACAGCTGACACATTAGCGAAATAGATAGGAATATGTCGTCAGTCGCGACCAATCAGAAACCCGATAGCATCAAAATGCCTTTCGTTGTGACGTATACAGACACGTCAAACTTCCAATGTGTTGGTATTTTTAACCTAATCTTGAGCCTGTGCTAAGTTTTTTCTCAGCAAATACGACATCAATCGTGCTGATTTAAGGCTCAATCGAAAGTTTTTCTCTTAATTAGTCTCAAAACCAATTTTCAAGTCATCATCTGTCTCCTGAGATTCGTAATTCGAGAAAAGGACTTTCAGTTTTTACCCCCACCACCGAAATTTACTTTATTCAGAGATAATATACTCTGGCGAGCCTCGGGCCAGCAGACGACAGACAGAGCTGTCAAATGTACTTGTCCCGAGACTCTACCGAGTCTCTTGATTGATCATTCCGATGTAATGCGTAAGGTGAAAAAATTTCATTATCCATTACAATGTAATGTGTAATGACCAATTTCTACATTAAAAAAAATAAAACAATGAGTAATGGAAATGCCAATGCATTCAAAAAAGTAATGTGTTACTTGCCACCTTGGTGGAGAGGTGTTGGTGAATCGCAAATCTTGGTTTGCCTGATTTTTATATCTGTTTTTTTTAAATATCGTTTTACTTGCCGGTGATTGCTTATTTATGAAAAAGTATGGGGTTTGTTTCGGCGAATTAGAGTTCGAGATTTTGAGTTGAAAGTGTTTGGAGAATCACATCCCTCTTAGGTGTTCCTTATCGGTGATTTTTGCGAGTGTTTTAATATTAAAAGGGATTCGCTCTCTGCATGTTTTGTTTGGTGTATCTTACGCCGAACGACAGAATGTGTGAATGACTTTGACTGCGTCGTGGTGACTAATATTATTTAGGGCATCATTCTGGTTTATTATTTTTTTTAAATCGATTTCTTTTAAATATATTGTTCGAAAATATATACACCTAAGAGTATTGTGTTAAAGTATTAGAATCATCAGAGATTGACTAGACGTAAGAGGTTGTTATACAAACTTTAAACGAGTTTTTCTTGAAACTATATTTTTTCGGTCGGCGGCGGTGATTTCTCCGAAACAACGAAACCGATCTTCATGAAATTTTCACTACATATTCTACATAGTAATAGCTTCAGCGCGTACTACATCTAAATAAAAATTTCGTTTTCTATACTTTTTCTACTTCTCTACGTCAAAAATGGTGAAAAAACCTCATTTTTTGTTTTTTTTTGCTAAAGTGCCTGCCATTTCTTTATTTACAAAGAAAAATTCATTCCCATAGAATACGCTTCAGCCACTTGTATACTAAACCTAAAAAAATTTCGTTCTTGCAGTCTGTCTTACTGTGCCCCTATACCAGATACTATTGGTATTTCGTCACTGTCAGTCGTTCTCAGACGCGGCAACGCACCCATCCAATCGCAATCCGACCCCGTCGGAGCAGCTCGCTAGCTTCCCGCGCTTTGAAGTCGCATACCGCCACGAAGTGCTCCGCACGGTTAGAGCCGAAGATTTGGTCATTCTAGTCCGCATCCCGTCCCGTTTCCTATCCCAGTGCCTGTTTCTCGTTGTCCGCGGTTGTAACGCAGTCCAGATCCATTATCCCCAGCTGAATTTTGGAGGCCACGGTCCTGATGCTGCCCGCATCACCAACGGCATTTTGAAGGGCACTTTGGAGCTCGTCTCGTCCGGCGTCGGCGTTGGTCTGTATCTTTAGGAAACACAGTCCGTTTTTGTTTTCCCCAGAGGCGCCAACTCCACGTAATTATTCGTTGGGTTGACTGCCATTCTTATCTTCCTTACTGTGTCCGAGTACGTCTTGTATGTCCCGGGCTTGACTAGCACAGCTAGTCCAGTCATAACATCGGGAAAAACGGGTTAGAAATGCAGATGAACATAACTGGCTGAATTTCGGATATGTGTAGGGGATGCCTAAGAACGAATAAGTTCAAATTGTTGGCCAAGATTTCTCATGTACATTATCCGCCACCTTGGAAAAAGGGTAAAATTCGGTTTTTTTACAATAACGTGGCACTCTGTCGAGATACAAAAATTTTGAAAGTATACTATTTTGTTCTTATTTTTACGCTCTACAAATTTTATTTTATTTTTACCCTCTAAAAACTATTTTTACGTTCTAAAAATCGGAATGAGGAAAAAATTGAAAAAAAAAAATTCAAACGAAAAAAATTGACCTGAGAAAAAATTTCGGCCGAAGTACTTGAAGTTCTTTGGTATCCATTTCTATTTCTGCCGTTCCGTGTGCTGTCCTGCGTGATTTCGCTGCCACTTTCGCTTGCTTATGCAGCGTTACTTCGGTGGCCTCGAGGATCGTTTTTATTCCTTTTTTGACCACCATATTTATGTTTTCCTGAACGACCGCTGCCTCAGCTGTTCTCGTCACTGTGCTTCTTATGAGAGTCAGCAGCTCCGTAACGTCTAGTCCGTCCTGTATTTTTGTCAGCGCCGTAGTTGGTTGTGTTTTGCCGTCGACAGTGGAGCTGTAACTTGCTCCGCTGCCTGCGCTCGAAACACTCGCTGTCCCGTTACGTACCAGCAGCTGCAGCGTCTTCGCCTTGTTCTTTGCATCCGTCTTCTTTGCAGTTGTCGTCGTCGGGTCATCTTTTCGTATTACGATTAGGAGCCCCGTGGTTTTTGATGCGTTTAAACATTTTTTCTTTTGTTGTTTCTGCATTTTTTTTTCCTTGACCATCGCTGTTACTCTCTTTGTTCGTGTGTGGATGTGGTCGTGTAGTTTAGGGATGGGGTGTGGGCACCCTCAGCCACCCTTCGTTGAAACACGGACCGCAACGCCCCTCAGGGAGATCCCGAGCATTCATCCATTCGTTCACCGGAATGGCACCACGATGTGTGTTGGGTAATCGCCTGTGATTAGTGTATCTGAGTGTGTAGGATGGTTATGGTCCACCTCGAAATCAAGTCATTGCCTTCCGGAAACTGTTAATTTTTTTTTTTCACAATTCTTTTCGGCACAATTCATCGACACGGTTGAAACTTACAATAATGGCAGTCATTTTTGTATGACATATACTCTGAAGATGGTTGTTTCGTATCCTCTTATTCTAATTTGTGTCTTCTAATTGATTTCACAAAACTTCGAATTCTTTCGAATATTTCAAAACTAAAGTGGGACGGGGCTTTCAGGCTAGTAGCGGCACCAGTGAAGCGTTATAGGAGAGTAGGAATCAAGAATAGACGCTCAGTAAAAACCGAACTATGATGAGCGACGTGTCGATAACCTTCCAATTAAATTTTCACACTATTGTTTCTTAATCGTAAAATAAAGTAAATCGTAATTTATCATCTTTCTCTATTAAATTGTCTCGTATTCTTTTATTCGCCTCCGATCAAACTCAGACCCTACACTAATGAAGACTGTAATTATCCATTGAAATTGACAGAAACGTAATTATTCTGATCACCGTGAAATGTTGAAATGCCAGCGCATTATCAAGCTCGCTATATTTGTATCGCACCACACGAAAGATACTTGATTGAAAAATTATAATTTCTCTTTTCTGATGCAGATGCATCGAGATAAAATCGTCATGCTCAACATATTTGTGTCAGTTGATGAAGTTGTTGGCCATCAGAGCATTTTTTATACTTCCGATCGTTCGATTTTTGCTTGCGCAGAAATTTGAATTGTTGACGCAAAAAGTTACAGTTTTGCTAATGCTGTAATAAAGTATAGAAAATATTTTTCCGTTAGCAAAAATGTTATGCAGGAAATTTATTCTTGTAAATCTCGAGATTGATTGCTTTTTTATTTTACGTCCAATCACATAATCATGATACTTTTTTGAACTTGGACTTTACAATATGTGACTTTACACGAAACGACGGTTATTGAGCAATCTTATACATTGCAGGTACGGAAGGAAGATACCATTAATGGTTTCGGTCGTTTTACAATTGTTATCTGGTATTGGTTGTGCAATTGTTCCGTGGTATACAGCTTTACTTGGGTTGAAATTACTTGGTGCCCTTGCTACAGGGGGTACTATGGTTACAAGCTATGTGATCTGTAAGATTGAAGCAACACCTTTGTTATGAAAGAAATGGCAAGAGTGCGATTTATCAGAATAATTTCTTATTTTTTTCGTGATTCAGGTATGGAAATTGTGGGACCTAAATGGCGAGCAGCAATGACAGTCCTATATCAAATTCCTTACTGTTTGGGACACATGTCCTTAGCTGGACTAGCTTATTGGTTCCGTCATTGGCAGCATCTTCAATTAGCAATTACTTTGCCATCGATTATTTTATTAAGTTACTGGTGGATCGTACCAGAATCGCCAAGATGGCTCCTCGCAGTTGGAAGACAAGATAGTGTCTGTCGTATACTTCAGAAAGCAGCTAAATGCAATGGGATCGAGAATGAAGACATACCGAGTATGGTCAGAAAGCATTATCTTTATCAGGTACAATATTACTTTTTTTATTTTATGTTCAACAATAATAATAATTGCAATGACTTCTGGACACACCAGGCATACTAAATGATCACTTAGAATCCTTTTATGATGATGAAAATCAAAATGCAGTGTGGTACGAAATTCAGGTTTCCTGAGATTCAGAATAAAAAACCACTTATTTTGGCAGAATTCAAGACGTACCGCTTTGGATCATAAAGCATCATTCATCGATCTCCTGAGAACACCTAACATGAGAAAAAAGACACTGGCCATATTTTTCAACTGGATAGTATGCGGTATGGGACTGTTCGGAATGACTCAATACATAGGTCATGTTGGAGGCGATATGTTTGTGAATTTCGCCGTTTCCGGTGCGATACAGATACCGGGTAATTTCGTAGCATGGTGGACGATGAACACACTAGGCAGAAAAGTCACTCTCGTATCAAGTAATGCCGTTGCTGGAATTGCTGCGCTCCTGCTTCTCGTTGTATCTGAAAGTACAAAAAAGATCATTCCGTGATTGTGAACGAAATCATTTGGCAATCGCAGTCATAAAATAAACATATTTTATCCTTAATCCTTTTTTATGTTACAGAGACTGCATGGCTCAGATTGATTCTAGCATGTTTTGGCATCGTGGGAATGTCAGTTTCTTTCACTACGGCATATTTATTTTCTGGCGAGCTGTTTCCAACTGTCATAAGAAATATTGGCGTAGGCACTAGCAGTATGTGCGCAAGAATAGGATCGATGATATCTCCTTTTGTCGTATCATTAGTAAGCAACAACTGTAACAAATACTTTTTATATAAGTAATTTGCATAATAATGAAGATATACGGACAGCGGTAAATCCCAATGTTAAACAGCCTTGGGTGAGTTCAGTACTTGGTTGAGTAACAGCTTTGCAATGCATGGGCCGGCGCATCGGTGGCTGAGTGGGCGGTATTTTTAGTGAGTTTCTGATTGTGACGACTAACTGGGACTGCGTGAAATATACTTGGCTGCATCTGTCGCGTTTTCCACGGTTTCTCTATTTCCTCCTGTAAGAGCAATAAAAATGGACGAAAAATATTTCCAAATTCAACAGTGAGATGATAATTCAACTAAGCACTATCGTATGTGTGGGGCATTCTACGCCTAATCGGTTACTGCTCAGCCTTTGCATTTTTTGTTTTGATGATTTTTTCTTCCTCTGGAAAATCGTTGAAAAAAACATACCTAATTTTTCATTTCAACAAATTTCTCTATTTTCGACAAATTTTCATTTCTGTTTTTCATTCACTAATATCTCCTCACAAAATCGAGCAGATAAAATGCATCAGGGGTCACAACTTTGTTTCCGAGAGGCTTTCCATTTAAAAATAACGTTGCGTTTTAATAACCAACGCGATTAGATTCATAATGACTGTCTTGTCTAGATTCATAATGACTATCCAACCCCGTTGTCAAGGAGACGTATCCTTTCTTTCATCGAAGTCTAAGATCGTATCCGTTTATAAGTTCGCCTATTTGATATCGTGCCTAACGTCATGTTCAGGTCATAATCGTAACACTACTCCCCTCCTTGTAAGGTGGCGGCTTGGCAGCTCCTAAGCGGTTCACTGGGAAAAGAGAACTTGACTTATTCATTTTTTACCTCTGGATTCTTCTCAGGAAAATTGTCATGGCATTTTCCCTGAGTCACTGGGGAAACCAGGGCTCAAAAACTTTAAGCAAGACAACACATTGTTTTACAATAAAATCTTTTAATCGAAAATATTCTTCAATTATCTTCCTTCTTATTTTTCCATGTCTTCTTGCTTCTTTATTTTATAGACCGTTCTCCCTACATCTTCATCTCAAGGCCAGTATCATTGGTTACTTTGATCAATCGTAAAAAAGGCTGTTGAGAGTTCTTATGGCTCCAGACTCGTCCGAGCATAATATCGCTGAATGAAACGATTCACGGTAGTGCGGGTAAAAACTCAAAGTGATTTTATCGAATTATGAAACTCAAGACACAGGTAATGATTTGCAAACTGAAGTCGAGATTAATTGAGAACGTGTCTTTCGACATGTCTTAATCAGCATGATTGATGTCCCTGTGGTCCGATTAATCACGAGTGTGACTGCATTCTTCAGTACCCATACCACGGAAAGTTTGTGTTTGACGGTAATTTTGACAGTGTAAAGAGCGTGACGTGTAAACCACGTGTTTTTTGCGGACTTCTCGTAGATCCGTCGTGGGCAAAATTTGAAATAATTCGTACGTCAGAGTTGTAAATTTTTATCCGAGTGTTGACAGACGGTAAAGTCAGAGTAATTCACGTAAAAAAAATTATCAATTTGACCCTTTAAAGCACACATTTTTCTTTACGTGCAATTAGCACAAAACTTTATACTCGGGGGTTTTCGGGGTCGCTGATTACAAATCTGCAGTTGAAATTTAGAAATTCAAGATGACGGACCACAAACGCAAAAATTGTTTGATGAAAGCAAAATATGGTACTCGGGGATTTTCGAGGTCGCTGATTACAAATCTAATATCAAAATTTGGAAATTCAAGATGGTGGATACTATATGGCGGGCGAAAACTGCGAAAAATCGTTTGATATGAAAGCAAAAGTTGGTACTCGGGGGATTCGGGGTCATCGATTACTAATCTACACCCAAAATTTCGGAGTAAAAAATGGCGGATCCAATATGGTGGATCATTAATGCAAAAATATATTGATTAAAGCAAGAGGTTCAGAAAAAAGAAGTTATATCCTGCCCAGAAATCCCCTTCCCGGGGAAAAAAAACCTTGGACTTTGGTATTGTAATCCTTTCATCCTCGAAAAATGATATTCGTTATGTAACCCTAAGAATCAGCCTTAGTTCCGACAGTTTTATGAGATCTAATTGATGAAGCGAAGAGACTCGGCCCAGTCCACAGCCTGCAACGCTTCAAGTTCATTCAGATATTTGACATACATTGTGACGGCACCAACGTTTGACATAAAAAAAATAATGAAAACACCGCACGACTGATGATCAACTTGGCGCCCGGCCGCCATATCGAAAAACTGTTACGCGGACAGAAACGCGAAAACAACCAACACGGCCGCGTCTAATACATCGCGCAACGCGAAGTTGGCGTCGATTAGATAACCGATGTAAGTAATAATTATAAAGAAGCGATTTATATAAACGCGCCTGCGCAGAGTACTGCGCCTGCGCAGAGTAGCGCGTTTCCATGCAAACGACGCGCAAACAAAGCGAACGCGGATGCCCGGCGCTCGGATGTGAGTAACGGACATGCGCGAGTGGCCGCAGTTCGGCGGCAAACCAGGTATATAACGCGGTGCAGGGAACATTTTGGACGCATTCTCCTCTCTTGAACTGGAGCTTGAAAGAGCTAGAGAGAAGAACCCCTTCACTCCCTGGCGGGTTAAGACTCTCCCGATATTGGAGTAGTTCGGCGACGTTCGACTCTCGTACTCAAGGTCTCCATTATTATTATCATTAACTTTTCCTGTAGATGTCTGGGATACTGGGGTGGCTCGGCGACGTTTCACTCCCGTACTCAAGATCTCAGTCCCTTCTAATCCTTTGCAACGGGACGGCCTTATCTCCTGGCTGGATTTCTGGTGTGGCAGAAATCCGTCAGAGGGCTACGGGTGGAACGATCTCGCAGACGCGACGTACCCCCCGTACGCCTATAAGGTCCCGGCCGTTCCTATATTCCTTCTCCTATTCCTTACCAAAAATGAATAAATCATAAATTATACGGAGCATTTTTAACGACATACGTCGTTGGTCTATCGTACTTTAAAAGCACAGTGACGCAAATGCGTCACGATAAACTCTCTTGAGCACAGTCGCTCACGTTTTTGTCAGTCTGATCATTGGATGAGAGTATTCACTCTTGAAGGCCGAGTTCGAGTTATCTCCTCGGATTGCAAGGTGAGGAAATCGGAAGATGATTCCCACCCCAGGCAAGACCCGCTGGTCAGTGCACGGACCTGCACAGTAACCTCTCCTACGAGAGAGAAGAGGATCTAAAAAGTCCTAAGTCTCGATATTTGGATTCGGGGTTGTCCAAATATCGAAACGTTCCACCTTAGATGCTCGGAGTATTGGAAAGGTTTTGCGACGTTCTTTTCTCGTTTCCAAGATCTAATTTTTCTTTTTTCTTTTAAAAAAGAAATGTTCAATTCCGGCATTGCTCCTCAGATTTCTTTTTTATAATAACCTCGCCAGGAGCGGGAGACGTTTCAAATAGTTATTTTTGTTTTTCATTAAAAAAAGAGATAAATAAAAAGTTTTTTTTCATTTTATTGTTGAACAACGAGCATGTGCCAGACCACTAACTATCATTTATATTCAAATGACCAAATTGAATAAACAAATCGAACAAGAGACATCGTCGTAAATTGGTTTTTGCAATATCACACGAATGTTATCATGTTACTCTTAATTATTATTTTAAAATTGATTTATTCCTATTATTATTATTCAAATTATTGCGAATTGTTTAAATTATTAAAAATAATAGTTAGCGAAGCGTGTTATCCGAAAAATAGGAAGGGAAAGCGTAAGAAAAGCAGCAAACATAACAAAGCATTGTTAAAATAAAAGAAATTATTATTTATTATTAAATGAAACACTGTTTTGTGAAGGAGTCTGGTGTTGGTGGAGAATAAAAAATAACACGGCAGGCGAGCAAGTAAAAGTTAACAAGGAATTTATTTTAATGGTGAGATACAAAGACCCGATCGCAAACGACCCCTGAGAGCCGTCAACCCGAATTGCCCGAGAGAATTGACCCGTGGTCGAGCCCGAGAGAATTGACCCGTGGTCGAGCCCGAGCTCGAGACCCAAGATGGTGGCCGAAGCGTGCTGGAAAAACGTGCCCGCCGTAATCCCGTGTTATCGTGGCAATCGTTGCACAGATTTTCCCGAATGATGTGTCGTTGAATGTAATAATGTCCCGGTCAAATTATCGTTGGATTCTTTTGATATCCCGTGGTACTGTTGTGTAATAATTTTGATTCGAAAAGGAGGAATGTGACTCGCACGCTACGGCTCTCGGATCAAGACTAACGAGATCGATGAGGTGATCGATGAAGACGCGCCACGCGCATGCGTCGCGTGTCGCGTCGAGCAAGCCCGGTGAGTGTCCAGGAGGTGTCGCCGCCCGTGGGAGCGCGAGAACTAGCGCCCGATCGCTCGTGTCTCGCTGCTCCCGTATTTCGTAGCCCGGAACGTGGCGACAATTGCGGTGGAGCACGAACCCGGCCCGAGTGCTCACGACCCGCAGGAATTTTACTAATTCCTGAACAAACACATAAAATAAAATAAGCAAATCAAACAAAAACAAAATAACAAATTGTAAAATTGAGAAATTTTGTTCTTTATCAATAAATTCAATTTTATATTGAATTCTCAACATTAAGAATCCGTGTCCGTCTCATTTCCTTTTCCTACCCGGTCCTTTAACTTTGAGGTAGCGCGAACCTGCGCGTAGCGAGTATTC
Source organism: Campoletis sonorensis (assembly GCA_013761285.1). Taxonomy (NCBI): domain Eukaryota; kingdom Metazoa; phylum Arthropoda; class Insecta; order Hymenoptera; family Ichneumonidae; genus Campoletis; species Campoletis sonorensis. The sequence continues at coordinate 43,813 of JACEOJ010005432.1, read as the reverse complement.
GCGAGCAGAGTGTTCCGTTACAATATATATTTTGTTTATCTGAGCAGTGCCATTTTCAATATGATGAAAAAAAATATGTTCGTAAGGTCAAAACTAAAACTATGTAGCGTAACAGGATTTTCCCATCTTGGGTCCATTTGTCCCTTCTGAATTCCTCCGTGAATTCCCCTCGGACCAACCCGATTCGACCAGGGTGGACTGGGCGCCAGGTACAAAGTACCGCCGGTAAAACCGACTTTACGTTCGTCCACTCCAGCGCGGATGTGGTGGGCGAGATGGTCCGAGAGGTCACGAGGATTCAGGGTGGTCCGACTACTCAGCTCAACGGAGATATCGTATGCGTCACTAACTCAGGTAGTTTAACCGAAGTTCAGGTAATTAAGGCCCAAAGGCAGGTAATAAGACAATTCGACGAGAAAATTACGGAACTAATTGAAATACTAACGGAGTTAGTGTGCACGAAACTAACGCAGGTAATTTGACCAGAAGGGAGGTAACTAAGACTCGAAAGCAAATAATAAACGCGAAAGGACGAAAACTGATGTAAATAACTGGCATGTTGACGAAGTTAGCGAGGACGTCACTAACACAGGTAGGTTAGTCGTAATTCAGGTAGTTACGGCCCAGAGGCAGGTAATGATACCGAAAAAATATGGAAAATGACATAAATAAACGGAATATTAATGGAGTTGGCGAGTACATCACTAACTCAGGTAACTCAATCGGAATTCAGGTAGTTAGAGCCCGGAGGCAGGTGAGAATCTAATCCGACATGATAAGTTAAAGAAATAAACAAAATACAATAATCATGACGGAATTAATAAACGCGATAATATTTGAAACAATCTAAACGAAACAACAGTAGCGAAAGCCCGAAGGTAGGTAGGAAGGCAGTTTAAATGAAACGGAATATACGAAATAATATTTCGGAAATAAGAAATACGAAAAATAAGGGAGAATAAATTTGAAACCAAAATAGCGAAGGAATTCGAGGCCAAAGAACGAAAACAGTGCCTAACGTACGAGGCCAAATGAGAGAGAGATAGCACGAAAACAAACCAACGCGACTCGATCGCGGCCGGCCTTGTACGCGAAACAACGAAATTACGACGAAACACGGGTGGCCTAGTCTGGCCGATATTACATGGTATCATAACTCACAATTATATAATTGTGAGTTATCTTAAGTTGTTGGTATAAATCTTGATTAAAGTAATCGATAAAATATCACAGAACAGAATAAAGAATTTCGTAATTCACCAAGGGGGATTCGTCGGAAAATTGAGTACTCTAAAACAAGACGCAATAATTCGGAAAGAACGAAGAGAAAAGAGCCACATTCCCTCTCTAATTACATTTCCGCTTTCTCTCGCTATCGATAAAATGCAAAACTCAAAATCAATTAAACAAAATAAGAGACAATAATCCGACGAATCGGAGAAAATAGAGGAACGGGCTTACCAAGGCGAAATCCGTGTAGATCGTAAGACTCAGGAGCTCGTTGAGAACAGCGACTTGCCGGTGATACACAATTGCGAAGAATGATTGTTCTCGCGCCTCAGCAAAGCTCTGTGCTCTCGTTGTCTCTCCCCACCATTCGAGGAGCGCCGGACCTCGCTCTCACGCCTCTATTGCGAATTTGCCGAAATATTGCGAATTTCTCGGTGTCACGTTGACGTTGATACGCGGGAGTTTCAAACGGTGTCCTCGCTCGGATCTCACCTCGGATCACCCTCAGCTTGCAAGTTATTTTCTATTTCTCTGCGGTTTGATCACGAGACGTTTCCACACAGTCAATCTTTCGTTTTAGTGCAACAGAGCAGAAGTGCGGATCGTTAATTAAATAATATTCTTGAACGCATTCGATAGTTGCTGTGGTTCAGGGAGAGAAAGAACAATGGAACATTGTAAAATTACTAGCACTAGTCCCCACGGTGTAAAACTGCTACGATGCCATGCGGAATAATATATTGGAACATAGTAAAAAATTAAAGCTCTCATCAGCGGTCTGTAGAGTTGCTACGATAGCTTAGAAAAAATTACGTTGGAACATAGCAAAATTCTTAGCATTTTGCTGCAGCCATGATAGTTTCTACGATACTGTTAGAAAAATTACAATGGCCCATAGCAAAACTCTATATCCTCGTCCCCCAGTCCATACTTTCGTGAAACGGTGTCCCTTCACTAACAAGGGCCTCATCCAGTACTAATCGAACAACGAGAGTGAACACATGTCGAGCGTTCTCAATTTTCGCCATCGATCGTTCGTGTTCATGGTGGAACAGTACCGTGGATAATGAAGTCTAGTATGGAAATTAAGAAAGGCTTCGTACTAATGAATCCCTCTGACGTTGGTCCACAATTTTTCGAAATAAGGCATTTAATTGTAAAATGTAATAATGTCTTCATTGTTTTAATAGCATTACAAGAGCATTATTTTGCAGGTCATTTTGAGGTGTTTTTTATATGTCCGAATGCAGATGATAACTGCCGTTGGTCCGTCATGACTGTAGACGAATTGAAGGCTCAAAATATACATTAATAACACACAAACTGAGAGCCTTCGATGGTAACATTTACGTCCCAATAACATGGGTCTAATGAAATATACTTATTCTTCTATTGATTTACTGTTGTCTCTTTGACATCTAATTAACCCATCCCCACAATGCTATTCTCATTCACAGATCGTCTATTGACGCAGAACTATCCAAGCAAGGGTGGGGACGAGAAGGGTGAGGCAAGGAGGTGGGAGGTGGGATTATGAACCGATTCTTTAAAAATGAAATTAAAAAAAAAATTGTACAGCCCGACTGGAGTTTTTGCTACAGCAAGAAGTCGAATTTTAATGGAGGACACTGATAAAATCTCGAACGGGTACACAGTAAAATTTCGTAGAGAAACGTAGTAATTTTTCGCTAGAAAATCATAATAAAAATATTGTCGGTAAATGTGGTAAAATTTGGAGATTAGTCACGTTCTGCATTATGCTATCTTAAAATGGCGGTTCTCCGTGAATCATGAGTTATTCTTCCCCGAAACTTTTACTCATCGATGAATTACTACGCGGCATTATAAAAATAAGTGTAATGTCGACATGGTACCACGTTACTACAAGACAGAGTAAAAATTTCGGAAAATGTGAATAAAAATTCGTATTATATTCTCTCCGTGCAGATGCACCTGAATTGTTTGTTGACGGATTTCATAAGAGGAACAACCGTTGAAAACCGGGACGGAAAAGTATACGTGCAGGCGTTAATGGATTAGTTAACGATATAACCGTATAGGAGCGCACTCGAAAAATCAAAAAATATTTTAAATTTACATTTTGTTCTCAAGACCTAATTTTCATCACAACTTAGCATAACCTGTAGAATGTTCGGAGTATTTGTGTTTATTTGGAGACTGCAACTTAACAGTATTGAGAAATAACTACAAAAGTTATTTGTGAACACTTTATAAGCATTTCATCAACACATAGTGCTATTGAAAGTTCTTATTTATGAGCACATGATATATTTTTGTCATGAGTTTTTTCACACATTCACTATTCCGAAAAAATTTTCTCTTCATTTGGGAGAAGAATAAAAGTGACATGATAGAAAAAATGACTCATTGCGTTCCCCGATCCATACGTCAACACCATCATTTTCGAGTTCATACATTTTGAGAACGTCTCCCACTGATTTTTTAAGGGTACGTTTCGTTGTATTTTCTACCACTTATTCCAGATTTACGAATTTAAGGTTCCATTCGAATCATTTTTCATTTTCACGAATAAAGTCAGTCTAATACTTCTTCGTTATTCACTGAACGCTGGATTCCACTGAATTATCCACTGAACGCTGGATTTTTTTTTACATCTCTGTACTTTTCGTTCGTCGACACTTGAATATATAAACTTGCAACTCATACAGCTGACACATGAGCAAAGATTCTAGCACTCATACTACCACCCGAATTCACGATTATATACGTGTATAATCATTCAACATGTTTTATGAGTTTATTTAATAAAAATAACTTTTTTTATTTATTTACTTGCTTCCGTATATTTTGTTGGTCATAACTCATTTCTTGGTCATAATACATTAGCAGCTTGGGCAACTGATACATTAGCGATGTGGAAATCTCACAGAATGACCAATCACAATCTCGTAAGTCAAGCGGCCTTCCATTATGTCACGTACAGACATGTCTATCTTTCGATGTGTGACGTCGGAACATCTCGCTCAATACTTTCCATGATAATAATTCTATCTCAATCACAAAATAAAAGAATTTTTAGCTCGTTCCCCCTTTTTGCCCTGACTTCTCGATGAATAGACTGGACAGGGATCTTTGATGAAGAGATTAACTTTTAAGACTGGATTTGAATGAACAGATTGATAAAAATATATTTCAACAAATTATTTTTTTGAATTACAATTCAAAGGGGTAGGGTCTCGGGACAAGTACATTTGACAGCTCTCTCTGTCGTCTGCTTGCCCGAGGCTTGGCCGAGTATATTATCTCTGGAAGATTTTCATGTTTCCTGTTCGAAAAGCGTTCCTTTTCCTTGTGTGGATTTTTTTCGATAGCCGTAACATGAGATAATGGTACTCGGGTGCACCACTTGACATCTGGCGATATTGTGTCTGACCCAAGCCGCTCTAATTTATGTTTATTTTTCCCACATGTATTTTTGAAATTCGTTCGGTCCGAAATGTGAGTTAATGACGTATAAACTGACCCAAGTCAGCCTATTGATTTTTATAGTCTTTCTTAGAAATGGGTGTGTGAGTTTTCACTTATCACGTGGCGTTTTCCTTCAGCCTCTGAAGTACCGGAGACTTGCGTCTAGACTTGTATATGTACGAAAAGGTCATCTGGTAGTTTAAATACGCAATTTTCTTCAGTGAGCTATTTACGAAGAGTACAGAATATTTGTTTGATTATGAGATCAGATGGACGTTACCGATGTGTCAGCATTTTTAGCATAATCTTGAGTCGGTGCAAACTTTTTCCGCACCGAATACGGCATCAATCGTACTGATTTAAGGCAATATCGAATTTTTTCAAAATAATTAATCTTCAGTTCAATTTTCAAATCATCATATATCTCTCGAGCTTCTCGATTCACAAAAATCACTTCCAATTTTTACTCCCACCATCGCGAATCGTTTCATCCCGAGAAAACATACTCGGGCGAGCCTCGGACCAGCAGCCGATAGATCGAGCTGTCAAATGTACTTGTCCCAAGACTCTATCGAGTCTCTAGATATACAGACACGTAATGTTTGCAAATATGATTTTTTTTCAAGGCGCTAATCAAGGTCTGGTTACCACCAACAATATTTGGAATATTTCCTTTAATTGCCGCGGCACTGTGTTGCTTCTTGCCGGAAACAACTGGTTGCAGGCTTCCTGAAACGCTGCAAGATGGTGAAGATTTTGGCAAGTAAGTTAAAATCCTGCCAATACAACACGCATAATTTTCTAGCTTTTATGTAAACGTTCAGTGTTTATGTAAAATATGTAGAAGAGGCACAAATGTTCAAAGGTGTTTGATAGGAATACTTAAAGAAGCTCGACGTTTTTTTTTCATCCAACGCCACATCGACATTAACAGGGTATTTTCAGTTCCAGGAAAATACAAAGAACTAATGACGTTAAAGACGCTGAGGCCGAAATGAATCTCTAGGACGACTGCATTCAGTACGACGGAGGAAATGAAGAATGGAAAAATAATGAAGAACGATGGAAATTATCACGGATTTGCCTAGTAATGTGAATACGATGTATGTTAATGTTTCATTGGTTTATAAAATATATTCACATTGATAAATCATATAATGTGACGCAGATCCTTTCGTCGATAGTGTTGTACGTCACTTTGCGACGACAACGTTTTCTTCCGTCGATCCATTTTTTTTTTAATTCTCCTAAAAAACCTGTAAATAAAAAAGAAAAAAAAACATTATTACTACATATTAATACCTTAATACGGATTATAAAAAATAATTACTTAACGTAAAATACTCACTTGTTCGCTCCAAACACCCATGGCGCGGTCCTGCTCGTTTCGCGGTTTTCGACGTAAGCTGTAAATAATCATAATATATAGTAGGTAACATGGGCTGTGATAATTTTCATTTCGCTATTAGCACTTCAACAATGTACTTACCGATAAAAAACTCGAAAACCCGAGTTTTACCCCGACTTTGCAAAATTAGTTCGCGAGCTGCCTCTAGATGGCGCGTTTTCGCGTTCGCGCAGCATACGCCTGGCCTTGACTTAGGTAAGCCCGGCGCTCGGAATTCGAGCTTCGGAAATCCGCCACTAGAGGCCGACGGACAAGAAGTTTCTCATCCGCGTCCCATCGGTCTGGTGGTTATAAGCTCTGTCCCTCCGACCACAGCAGGCATTCGAGAATTTTGACACGCACACTTTCGTCCTGAAAGGGACATCGATTGAGCATTACCGTCAGCCTCACCAACGGCTCTAAACTACTACAAGAATTTTTTACGCTATCGTTATTCTCACCTCCATAGCGGACTTTAAATTTTTATTTTCATTTTCGATTTTTTTACTTCAGTTTTAGTGTTTTTTCGTCCATCGCGGATTTTGATTTTTTTCATTTATTTTATCTTAGACTTTGCGTGTTGTTTTCGACCATCGTGGACTCGAATTTTTTTCATTTTATTTTCGGGTTTTTACCTCAGACTGAGTGTGTTTTCCGTCCTTCGCGGATTTTAAATTTTTTATTCAAATTTTTCGTTTCTTTTAACCAGTGTTACCGGTTTGCACCGTCCATAGTAGTAAAAAGCGATTCCCGCTCCAGTTTGTATTCTTGTTGCGATCATTTTTAAGAGTATTTATTTTTCTGTTTAAACGCGATAAACCCCCCTATTTTGATATTTTATTGGTAAATACATATCCGGCTACATGCCAAAAACACAGTGTTCAAGCGACCTACGTCGCAAACTCCGACGGCAATCCAACGGTCCTCTGGCATCGGTCAACACCACGCGGTACCAACCCGATCCTCGCTTAGCTCCTGACGCGGAAAGCGAAGCTTATGCCACCGCGTTTAAAAAAATTAACCGGGAGATCATCGAACGCAATCTGGCAGAACAGGAGCTAGAGTTGGGGAAAATAAAAACGGCGACTTTGCGCTCCATCAAATCCCGCATAGAGAAAAATTTCTTTTTTCTTCCGATTTATTGCCGTATGATTTTTCGCGATTGAATTTAGATTTCTCCGGCCATCGTTGGATTTGCATTTCGTTAAACATCCCTCGTTGTTTTTGGATGCTTCTTTTGAAATCCTCGTGTTCGCGAGCGGTAACTTCTACTTGTGCGAGAGAGTATATGTCCTTGGTTCGCAAATACGCGCGTGAGTCTTCTCGCACATTCTGAAGGTACGTCTGGATGATGTCCTTGTCAGATATTTGCAAGTAGATGGTGATGGCTTCATCGGTTTGATGTCCTTGTTTCAATTCAAGTCGCTTTGCATTTAACCACGATGTGTAAATTCTGCGAAATTCGGTGTTGTGTTCTTGGATGGTTCCATTAGTGTGGACGCATGCTGTCATCTCGTTCATAAGTAATAACGATTATTTCAATGGGTTGACTCGCTTTACTAATACGTCCTTCAATTGGTCGTATGTGTAAATATCAACGTTCGATATGCAGCTTTGGGCTCTTCCTTTGATTTTCATGGTTAGTATTTTTTCCAACAGTAACCCGTGTTGTTCTGGTTTTGTCCAGTGTCGTGCTCTATCGACCATGGTGGTCCACTCCGAAATGTTGACGGCTCCGTCTTTAGTATCACCAGTGAAAACGGGTACGATGTCAATAGTTTCCTTCGCTGGCGCGTCCTGATTCGGTAGCAAGTCGTGAGGTATCGGAACTCTGCGTGGTCGGCGCGGGTAATTTCTTCTGTCATCAGGTTGATTATCGTCCTCATCGTCATCAGGGTAATCATAGACTGGATCTCATGCTGGTGGTCCATTTGGTGGATTGTATGGATTCCTATCCCTTTTCGGTGGAAGAGAGCAGGGTGGCGATGCTTGTTGACGAGTCAGTTGTCTCACAGTTGCTTGGAGATTTCTCATTTGTCTCACAGTTGCTTCGAGATTTCTCATTTGATCGTTCATATTTTGTAAATCTTGTCGAAGTTCTGAGTTTTCTGCCTTTAACGTTTCAATCTCGAGTTTATCCATTTGGTCGTTTGTGATACTTATGGTCGCCATTTCTTGTTGATGTACTCTTCTCAAGTTGTTTGTTTGGGTGTTCAAGTTTTTCGATATTTTGATCTTTTTGTGTGAGTGTATCTTTTAATCATTTGATAGCGTTTCCCGAATATTCTTTCTCCCTAATGTGAGCTTGTAAATCAATTTCTCTCCTTTGTTGAAATTCTAACCTGATTTGTTCTGTGACGTGACATTTTCACACTGGGCGAATATGCCGACACCTTCGGCCAGCTTTCCCCGAAACCCGATTTTTCCACTACGCCGTCGGCGGTGTTAGTGCCAGTGTTGGGCGCCAATTGGTTTTATTACGCGATCCCAACAAACGCGAGATTAATCCCAAGCTAAACTTAGAAAATAGATTTAAAAAAAAAAAACGGAAACGGAACGTAACTTAAGCTAAAGTTGACGTCTATCATGGAAAGAACTCGGTTTTCAAGGAAAAAGTTACGAAAAGCTCCTAGGTTGCTGAGTGTGTAGGTTATGTAGAGAGGGCAAGGTCTCGGGCTCGGATGGAAGAAATTGGGTACAACGTAAAAAAATCACGAACACTATAAATTATTTGGCTTTCTTCACCTGGTTCACTATTGAAAATAAAAGATAGATACATGGGTCAATTGTCTAAATATTCGTAATATAAAATAAAGTAATTATTTATAGATCGATATAGCAACGCGGTTATAAATGATGCAACATGACAGTGATATGACGACGTCAAACGAAATTGAGAGAGAGCGAGATATTTTCTCAGATCTTGATCGATAATATAAATTTAAGATCAATTAACACTAGAGTAGAGGCCCAGGAGGTGAGGGAAAGGAAATAATTATCACGTGGATCGCGAGATTCGGGCACCGAGCGCGAGGATGTTTCACCTCGAGGAGGGCATCTTACTCATAACCGATAGTAAAGCCCTGAAAACATACCTCTCATACGTGAGAGAGAACGAGACCGCCATTTTGGCGAATGACAGCACGAGGCCGAGGAGGAGAAAAACTAATTTTCTCCGCATTACGCGTACTCTACAAATTTATTATTAAAGATAGGATAAATAAATCCTAATCATTTACACGATCATCAAATGATCGCGAGACTCGCATTACGGGTGGTGAAGTTATTACTTAACAGGAAATAAATGATCCTCAATCATTTACTCGATTATCAAATAATCGCGAGAGACGCATTATGCGTGGTAGAAACCTATTATAAGATAAAATAAATCTTAATCATTTACACGATTATTAAATAATCGCGAGAGTCGCATCATGCGTTTTATAAACTTATTATCAAATATGGAATAATTAAATTTATTCATTTACGCGATAATCAAATAATCGCGAGAGTCGCTATACACCTAAAAGGCAAGGAGTTGTTCACGAGCTATTTTTCAGCCACGTGCACGGCGTAACCAAGATGGCCGCCGCAAGGGTCTGAGCGTCGCGCAATCCCTTATACCAATACCATGGCCCCACTTACGTATATGGAGCGAAGAGCGAAATGGTGTCCCTCGAGCGAGTCTTGGCAGCAACTGTTCGGTAGACCGCTCTCGCGCTCACGTGCCGGCCGGCTCCGCCGGAACGTGGAGAAGGGTAGACATGGCGCGCGAAAGGCTCACCGCGAGAAAGCCAAGTATCGCGAATAGCGAACTTGACTCGGCGCGAAATTCAAACATAATAGAAAACTCAGAAACTGATTTTCCAAACTCTTAATTCGATAAAACGATATTTTCTAAAAGAAAATACAAAGGTTTTACTGTACGGGCAGCCTCTCCGGGATGTCAGATTATCGGGGCAAACGGAACTCAAAAACACAAACGTAACTATTAAAATTCAGCCACGGGTACCTGGGGGCGGTGATGGCTGCAATCCGACCCCGCAGCCTCCCAACTAAAAACATAAACGGAACTCCCGTCAAACCTAACATCCGCTAAATGGAGCACTAGCATCTCAGCTAGATTTTTACTATTCCCGAACAGATAAACTCGGAAAGCATTGAAAATCGAAGGGTAACACGGTAATATTTTGGTTAAATTCTCCTCTTCGTTTCAATGCTAACCTGACGCGACTCAAATAAAGCTTAAAGATAAACGGAACCCGAATAACACCATATGGCGAGAGATTTAACTTTAAATCACAAACTCTGAAGAGTTCGAGAGGGTCGTCCGATAACCTAAACCGTATTAAAAACGAAAATAGGAAGGAAATTATGGTTTTTCGGGCCTCTACTCACGCTTTTGCTGCATAGACGGGATCGATGAAAAGATCCGCGTCACAGTTCTTCGAATTGTAACTGTTCGTTTTTTCGATTTTCTTCCGTTTTTTTGGAGTTGTTGTATTTTCTCCCGAGTTGTTTATCGAATTGAATATCGTAATTTCTTTTTATTTCATTAATTAATTGTTTCTGTTTTTGTGAATTCTGTTCTTGTAAGGCTTTAAACTCATCTTGGGTTTCAATGGATTCTTTTCCGAGATATTCTGTTTGGGCTATGATCTGGGTTAGTAACGCGAAGTTTGTTTTTTCTAGCGTCTCAATCTGTTGTTGGTATTTTAAACTTGAACCCTGAATTATTTCTATTTGGTTTTGTAAGTATTTTTGCTTAGTTGTTTGTTTTAATATTTCCCTTTCTAATTTTTGTTTTTCGATCTGGATTTCTTGGATATTATGTCTCAATTGGTGTATTTCGTCTTGTCGTTTTGAGATTATTTCTTGTTTTTCTTTTAACGTTACTGATAATTGATTCTCGAGATGCGAATTTCGATTTTCAAGGGTTTTAATAAGATTATTTTGTTCACTGTCCGTCAGGCTTACTCGTTCTATAATTTCGAGATTATTAATACTGCTTTTCGATAAAGCAGCTCGTTCGGTTTTTTTTTTTTATTAAATTGATATGCGGTTACATTGAGATCGCGAGGACGAATAAATAGAAAAAAAACTGAACAATTGAAGAATGATCAAACGGGGATGGATGTAACTATGACAACGCATGATGCTCATTCATAATTATTTTCACATATTTAAATCACGCATCCCGGATCATATGCTTCTTTCTTAACATTCCCCCTCAAATCACAAAGAATTTGCGTGGGAGTTGTAATTTTTGTCATTTCGACAAGTTCCATGCATTTTAAATGTTTGGATCGATGGACTCCTTTCGTGAGAAAATCCGCTACCATGTCCTCCGTCGGCGGATACTCGATTTCGATTTTGCCTTCTTCCAGCACCTCTCGCACATAATTATAACGAATGTCGATGTGTTTACTCCGATTGTGAAATACCGGATTTTCCGCGAGCTTTCGCGCGCCGTTGTTGTCGCAGTGAATCTTGACTCTTTCTTTTCCGAGGTCGAGTTCTTGAAGCAGACTTTTAAGATATACCGCTTCTCTGGCGGCGTCGGAGAGAGCCATGTATTCTGCTTCTGTGGACGATAAAGCGACTGTTTTCTGTTTCCTGGACTCCCATGTTATGGGACCTCCACCGAGAAGAAAAATGTAGCCGGTAAAAGATCTTCTGTCGATCGGGCAATTTCCCCAATCGGCGTCGACGAAACTCTCGAGCGATTTATTCGCATTGTAGAACTTTATTCCGACGTCCCGGGTTCCCTGGAGATATCTTAGGACTCTCTTCGCAGCCGTCCAATGTTGGTTTCCGAAGCAATTATTGAATTGACTCAAGTAACTCACTGCGTATGCTATATCCGGACGAGTGCAAACGGCCAAATACATTAATCCGCCTATGAGCTCACGATATGGAATATTCTTCTCATCTGTGCTCGGTTCGCCTCCAATTCTTTCCAGCTTTGTTCCGAGATCCAATGGTGTTGACACGGCTTTCGAGTCTTGCAATTGGAATCGCTGAAGTACGTCGTTGATGTATCCTGTTTGACACATAGTGATTTCGTTTTTACCTTGATTGAATTCTATCCCTAGGCAATACTTAATATGCCCGAGATCTTTCACTTCGAATACGCTTGATAAAAATTCCTGAAAATCAATAATTTCTGTTTCGTTCCGTGACGCTACGATTACGTCGTCCACGTATTAGCGGTATATTAGTAGAAGATCTTCTCCCTGGCCTTTTGAGAACACGCAGGGATCCGCTGAAGATTTTCTTACTCCATATCTCATTAACTCGCTTCCGAATTTGTTATACCAGCATCGTCCTGCTTGTCGTAAACCGTATAGGGCCTTTTTTAGCAGGCAAACTTTGTTTTCTTCGTTTATTGACTGTAGCATTTCTGTCGCTTTTCTTTTTACATCGCTGTTTGTGGGTTCGGTTAGTACGGTTCTAGTCAGTGCCTTGGTCGTATATTTTGGTATTTCCATATAGACTTTTTCTTCTAATACTCCGTTTAGGTATGCTGTGGTGATATCGAGTTGGTGCACCGTCATATTATTTTCTGCTGCGATTGCCATAATTGTACTTATCGATCCTAATCGCGCGACGGGTGCGAAAGTCTCCCAATAATCCACGCCGGCTCGTTGAGCAAATCCTTTTGCAACTAATCGAGCCTTTCTTCTCTCCAATTCTCCGGAGTGTCCGTATTTGTTTCGGAGCACCAATCGTCCTCCGATGACTTTTTGCTTCTGGGGTCGGTCGGCGATGATCCACGTATCGTTTTTTAAAATTGATTTTATCTCGGAGTCAATCGCCTGATGCCACTCCTCAGCACAGGGACCGTGCACTGCCTGTTCTAATGGAATTTCTGCTAGATAGGAATCTTCGTCCAAATAGCTTGCAATGTGATAAACCTTTCTGGGTCTCCCCCTGAGGCCGGTTTTTATCAATTTCGGTCTGCCTCGGCCTCTGCGCGGAGGGTCGTGACTTTCGTCGCTCGATTCGCTTTCCTCCGACTCGTCTTGTGCGTGATCCTCTTCGTTCGGTATAAGATCCACTTGGTGTGGTTCAGGGTCGTTCTCGACGGGATCTCTCGAAGGGAAGATCATTTCAATTTCTATTGATTCTCTGATTTGATCTTTTTTACGCACGGGCTCTGTGTTGACGTTTTCATTCGTCGATGGTATCTCGGACGTTCTCACAAATTTGACGTCTCTGGCTATATTTATGCATCGTTTTTCCGGTATCCAAATACGATAAGCTTTTGATTCTTCTGAGTAGCCTACGAAGATGCCTTTTGTCGAGCGGGGTTCTAGCTTTCCTCTCGTTGGTTTTCGATCCAGTACGAAAACGCGGTCGCCGAATTTCCGGAAGTGTCTTACGTCTGGTGCTCTTCCCGTCCACTTTTCGTACGCCGTTTCACCTCCTAGGCTGTTCGACGGGCATCGATTTCGAATATAATTAGCCGTATTTAACGCTTCGCCCCAAAACGATGCATTAAGCTTTGCTTGTATCAGAAGGCAACGAGTCATTTCCGTTAATGTGCGATTGCGACGTTCCACAACGCCGTTTTGTTCGGGTGTGTGAGTCACTGTGAGCCTTCGTCCGATGCCGTTTTCTTTGAGAAATGTGTCAAATAGCTCGTTTATATATTCTTTTCCGTTGTCTGATTGGAGGAATTGTATTTTTTGCTCGTGTTTATTTTCGACGAGTGCTTTAAATTCTTTGAAATAATTGAGAACCTGGTCTTTTCAGAAGATATACCGTGCACCATCGAGAGTAATCGTCGATGAATGTGAGCACGTACCTCGCTTTTCCGTTTGATTCGACGCGCATTGGCCCCATGACGTCACTGTGAATAATTTCCAGTAGCTTCAAATCCTTTGGAGTAGTCTTCGCGAACGGTGTTTTCGTCATTTTTCCTTTCAGCCATGTTTCGCAATCAGGTTTATACGACGGTTTTCCCAGATTCATGCCGACCACAGTGCCTGTTCGATCGCACTCCGTTAGATCCCGGAAGTTGAGATGGCCCATTCTCTCGTGCCACATGACGAAACGCTCATTTTTCTTGATTCCGTCGCTCGTTTCTGCCTGTGCACTGTATTCACTTTTTCATTCTCGTACGAAGTACAGTCCTTTCGATCGGTCCGCGATGAACAATTTATTTCCAGATTGGTCAAGAACTTCCGCCTTTTTGCTGTCGAACACGACTCGACAACCTCTGTCCGTGATTTTTCCAACTGACAGGAGGTTTGTACGCAGTCCCGGAACGTGTAGAACTTCGTGTACCTTAAGCAGTTTTTGACATCCTTCAACGTTTGTAAGAATGGATACCGATCCTCTTCCGTCAATGGGAGTCGATGAAGGTTCGCTTGCAAGTTTCACATTACCCTCGCATGCCTTGATGTTATTTGCAAATTCAGCTTCATCGTTCCCCATGTGCGAAGTGCAACCGCTGTCAAGGCACCATTTTTCGGAGCTTCGAGAATTTTTTGATTCCAGTTCCGCCGTCGTCATTGCGATTTCTGCTCCGGAATAAAGACTGACTTCATTTACGATGTTCGCACTGTTGTTATATTTGTTTTTGAACGAATAACACTCCGAGGCTTTGTGTCCCGTTTTCTGACACCGATGGCACTTATATTTAAACGGTTCGCCTTTTTGCTTGGTGTCTGTTCTTCCTTTTCCTCTTTGGTCACTCGTACTTCCCTTTCTTGTTTCGTTTTGTGTTTTTCCCCATTGCCTCTTCACTAGCATTGCGGTTGAAGTACTATCACGTGTCTCATTTTTTCTCGCGTCGTATTCCTCGGCAATTTTCACTCGTAAGGATTCGATTGTCGGTAGGTCGTCGCGGGATTCGATTGCACATCGAAAATTTTCAAAACTTGATGGGAGGCTGTACAGGAGCATAATCGTTAGCAGATCATTATCAATTTGTATGTCCATCTCGCTTAATTTGTCTATCGTATCAAAAAAATTTCGGAGATGCTCATGTACGTCACCGTCGTCTTTCATCTTTTGCAGGGTCAGTTGTTTGAGAAGTGTCGCCTTCCGTGCCGGTCCGCTTGATTGATAAATCGATTTGAGTTTTGACCATACCTCATTAGATGTTTCGCAGCCTTTCACTTGTTTCAGTTCCGATGGCTTGATCGACAGCACGATGTCTGATTTCGCTTTCTTGTCTTCGACGATCCATCTGTTCGCAGCTTCCACTGATGCCTGGTTTCCCGCGACGATTTCCGGTTTCACTTTTTCGCCGCTCACATATCCCCACGCGTCATTTTTCATGAGGACGGCTTCCATTTGGATTTTCCAAGTGTCGTAGTTCTCCTTACACAGGACTTCGATTCGCACCGCATTCGACGAAGTCATCGTTTCGTCTTTCCCACTCTTGTGTCACTAGTTTCTCTGATTACACTTTATTCACCGTAATTCATGGGCCCATAACCTTTTAACGAGTGCTCAGTATGATGTGTAGAAATCAGTAAAGGATTTTGAACGACAACGAGTGATATAACTTTATTAAATTGATATGCGGTTACATTGAGATCGCAAGAAGGAATGAATAGAAAAAAAACTGAACAATTGAAGAATGATCAAACGGGGATGGATGTGACTATGACAACGCATGATGTTCATTAATTATGATTTTCACATACTTAAATCACGCATCCCGGATCATATGCTTCTTTCTCAACAGTTTTCAAGTCTAAGTGTATTTTTTCAAGTTTAAGGTTTTCAGTATCAAGATGGGAGATTTGTTGTCTCTGTACTGTGATGTTTTCTGTTAATAGTCTTATTCTGTCTTCTGCGTTGCAAAGGTCGTTTTGTAATTCTTCAATCCCTATGTCTCGTGATTTTACTTCTTCTATTGCTCTGTTTCTTCTTTCGTCGACGTACTTGTTTACCAAAACAGTAAGGTGAGAGTTAGTTAATAGTGCTCTTTCAAGTAGTTTCGACGTTTCAGGTTTGTCTATGGATATTATCTTATGGGGTGGTTTGAGTGCTCGCACACTTGACGTTTCTGAACCGGATTCCCTTCTACTTTCACGAATAGTATTTTGATTTTCTGGTCGTAAGGCTATGGCAAGGTTTTGTTCGTCTATTTCGTCAATGTCCTTTTTTCCTGTGGTTACTAAAATATAATCTAATCACAGAAAAAAACTGCCCAAAAAAGTACAAAATTCTTCAAAAATTGGCAAGATCGAGAATGATTTACATTCAGCACTAAAATCTATGATATCAATAATAGGACAAGTATTTCATTGTCGCTTGAGGATGGAGTATTTAAAAAAAAGCAAAAATCAGTTGGTTATTGAAAAAAGTTATCAATGCACAAAAATAAAAATCGGTCAAAGTCGGTGAGTTCGTACCATAAGAAATGTACCACGTGATTCTAGCTAAGCAAAAAACTCGCCAAGTACTTCGGCCGAAATTATTTTTCAAGTTAATTTTCTTCGTTTCGAAATTTTTTCCCGACGTTTTGTTTTATCTTGATTTTTTTCTCGACTGTTCTTTTGACCGATTTTTATTTTTGTGCATTGATAACTTTTTTCAATAACAAACTAATTTTTGCTTTTTTTTAAATACTCCATCCTCAAGCGACAATGAAATACTTGTCCTATTATTGATATCATAGATTTTAGTGCTGAATGTAAATCATTCTCGATCTTGCCAATTTTTTAAGAATTTTGTACTTTTTTGGGCAGTTTTTTCTGTGAAAACAAATGGAAACGGGGGTCAACAAATGTACTTGTCCAAGGTTTTTTTTCCCCGGGGAGGGGATTTTTGGCCAGGATATCACTTCTTTTTCTGAACCTTTCCCAATCAATAAATTTTTGCATTTACGGTCCGCCATTTTGATTTCCGAAAATTTGGGTGCAAATTTGTAATCGGCAAACCGAATCCTATTTCCCCGAGTACCAACTTTCGCTTTCATATCAAACGAATTTCGCAGTTATCGCTCGCCATATAGTATCTGCGATCTTGAATTACCACATTTTGATAGGAGATTTGTGATCAGCGACCCCTAAAACCCCCGAGTACCAACTTTCGCTTCCATCAAAAAACTTTTGAATTTATGGTCCGCCATGTTGGATCCGCCATTTTGAATTTCGAAAGTTTGGATGCAGATTTTTAATCGGTGAACCCGAAAACCCCCGCGTACCAACTTTCACTTTTCTTAAACGATTTTCGCAGTTATTGTTCGCCATATTGTATCCGCCATCTTGAATTTCGAAATTTTGAGTGCAGATTTGTAATCAGCGACCCCGAAAACCCCCCCGAGTACCATGTTTTGCTTTCATCAAACAATTTTTGCATTTGT
>JACEOJ010005432.1:0-20489 GCA_013761285.1 Campoletis sonorensis | reverse complement strand
TTTTGCATAATCTCTCTCTATTTTTCGATTGTCCGAGTTATCCTCCTGTGTTTCTTTCTGGTTCGAACTATCCTCCTCTTTTCTTTTTTTGTTCAAATCATCCTTCCCTTTTTCTAATACGTTAGAATCATTCTCCGTTTTTTCTTTTTGGCAGGAATCACGCTGCTCTTTTTTTTTTATGAAACCATCCTCCTCTTTTTTTCCTACGAATTAAAAAATGCAGAATCAATATTACAGGTTGTCATTCATTTCGTTTGTCTTTTCATTCAAATATTTATTAGGTATTATTCGAAAATATCATAATAAAATGTAATACCTGTGTCGCTGCTGTCATCGGAATCATTCTCCTCTTCTAATTTCTCCTTCATTGTAAGAAGTTCATCTTTTTTATCTATGACACATGAAGTGGTGCGGTTGATTAGAAGAATTGAGCGCATGGAATTTCAATTTAGATTTTTATAAAGTTAACGAGGTTGGAGCACTATAATAATAATAGTACATACAAAGTAAAGGCAAAATCATCAAATACAATTTTTTCCAAGATAATTTCTCGAAATTCTGTGTAAATCTCCTTGAGCATCGTATTATAATATGTCAAAAAATTATGAACGTTTCACCGTCTAGTAATCGAGATATTCACTGTTCAAAATCGCAACTTTAACATGAGGTCTTGTGGGAAGTTACGAAAAAAGACGATTTTTCACAACAAATAACATGATTTCTAGACGGTAAAACTTTCTTAAATTTTACCCACAGTTCGGTATTTATTGTTGAAAAGGCTCATAAGAATTTTAAACAATTAAACTTGGAATTTGCCTAACGCTCCAACCTCCTCAATAATACGTGACAATACATAAGCGCATGAAAAATCATTACGATTGAATTGGGTCCGAAAACCCTGTTTTTCTCGACGGTTCTCAAAGTAACCCTTACAAAGTTTGAGAAAAGAAATCAATCGAAAAAAAAAGAAAACCCGAATCCACTAAACACACGAAAATAAAATGCCACAAAACAATAATATTTTTTTGTTTAAATGTATATTTTACTTTTCAATTGACAATATTGATACCCTCATCAATCAGCAATGATATTATTTGTTATAAATTTTAGTATTTAGACTTGAAAAAGCTAGATTTCTTTTATTCACTATTACTATGTATCGAACTTACCATTGGACGCCACGATTTGGCCAGCATATCGTCTTCCGTCTTTGTATCGGATACTACATTTTTTCCCTCTCTTGATTATATCGGTCTTTTTGCATATAAAATAAATGCCGTCGGAAAACTGCACTAACGCGAACATTTTACACACTAAATCAGGTCCAGGTTCGACCACGTCGCACGAAACGTCTAACTCGTTCAACGAAAGTAACGTAAATGGTATTGTGTATCGTAGAGGTCAACCGTCGAGCTGTAGTGGTTATTTCGAGGACCGATATGAAAGCACTTGTAACTACGAGAAAAAGTTTATTTTGTTTACATCTACGTATGTCTCACGCGATGTTTTTCGTACTCGTCTTCGCCGCGGCGCTCGCGCCCTCAACCTATCGGTTGAGCGCGCAAATCAAAAATCAAAAATCGTATCCGACACCGTTTAACTGTGTCGTATTGGTTGTTATAGGGACCGAAAAAAATATAGTTTTTATTAAAGTATGACTTTTACAGTTTTCGTCGGGAATGGAAAAGCTGAATGAGAAGGAGCATCCACACGGAATAATTGGGCAAACGATATATATATACGATCATAACAATGAATATTTATTTTAAATGACAAATAGAATTCAAATACATACGAAAAAAAATCAAGAAAGGAATACAATTTTATATGGATCGTTTTTTTAACATAAGTTTCTAATATTTTTATTTAATTTGGAAAAAACGGCAAAAATCTTTTTTACGTAGTTATCCTTTTTTTTCAATTCGAAAACAAGTGTAAACAAGAAGCTTCAAGCGTCCAATTGTCGATTGGTGCTGCAGCGCACATGTGTTCATATGACGGCGAATCGAAAATTCTGAATAAAGTCCACCGCAATATGTGCAATCCATAAAAACGTCATTGTTGTTCACATTTTCCGGTCTTTGCAGGAACACTTTTTCGAAATCCAGATAAGTCGGACGTTCAGCTGTAAAATCACAGAAGATTTTACATCAAAAATTTATTTGTTAATTCGTATAAATATAAGAAAATGTTTGAGCATTACTATGTATTCTTACCGAAAGAGTTTTTTCCAGCATTGAGCTGCTCCAGAGAAAAAGTGCCCCATCCCTCGATTGGCAATATACTTTTGTCAACACTTACAATGTTAACATCTGCAAAAATCGTTTTTCAATAAAAATAAACTCTCACATATGTATTTAATAACACACTGTAAACGAGGTACGAATGAAAATTGAAAAAAAGTAATATTCTTAAGGAGGTTCACGCGTTAGTCATGCGTTCCCAAAAGATCTCGTGTTCAAGTTAGTTTCATTTCCCAATCGTCTCAGAGATTATACTAACCTTCCGTTTTTTGGAGATTCTTGACGACTTGGAAATATGGCGCTTGGCGTTCTCTCGCAAACATATTTTGGCCGATCGATGCATCGATCGTTCGCAATTTTTTTTTGATGTCCTTCAAAATTCTCGAGTCATCTGTAATTAAAATATCACGTTTCACGTTCCTTTGAAAAATTTATTGAATAAATTAAGCCATTACTTCTAAAAACATAACCTGTTTTGTACTTACGGGAAACCGCCAGAACACGTGCTTCGTAGATCTCTTCATCGCGTTTCTCGAAATATTGCCCGTCTCGATTGAAAAAAGTTTCGCCCAAGAACTGAATCGAGAGCTGGCTCGCAAAAAACACCGGCGTAGCCATGGATGCGCCTTTCGTTTTATAAAATAATTGAATACTTGATAGCGCGGCCACACATGTAGTGGGGGACCAACCGACGGACTGGTGGAATATTTTATTTTTCAGGAAGGTTGGACTCGTCGAAACGCGGAATTAGTAAATGTTGGCGCTGACTCCTGGGAGTCGTCGAAACTGGTGGCAAGTCCGCCACAGTACGTTCCATTAAACGCTCGCAACGATTGTAACACCCTCTATATCGTTCCACCTAAAAGTCATTACACAACGGAAAAACAATAAGGCATAAGAGATAAGGAATAAGGAATGAGGAACAAGAAATAAGGAATAGCGGAAGCCAACAAGGTTGATCAATTCACAATTATTATTATTCCTTATCTCTTATACCAATTATTCCTTATTTCTTATACCTTACTTTTTTCATTGTGCAATGGGCTTAACGCCCGTCGTCGTCGCGAGCGATCGCTCGACGTCATAGATGTCGTTACTGTTCGCGACCACATCGCGCCCACTGTGCCCACCAAATATTGGTGGGATATTGGTGGGTCAGAGTGGGCTTTCACCAAAACGTGGAGGGAATTCGAAAAATAACGATGCCGACGAGACAAATAACTTTGTATATTTTCAATCCTTACATCTTTTGCCATTAAAGATTGACCCATGTGAGTAATTTGTGACTTGTTAAAGTGATGAATTTGAATAAAATAAAGGTACCACTATTGAACAATCCATAAAAATTGGGGGGGAGGGGGGCTGTATTTTACGCATATATAATAAAAAACAAAATTTGATTGTATCTTTTTTTCTTCAATATACATAGTGGTATTGATTGAATGATAGACTGATAATTTGAATTGTAGAGCTATGTATACCGAGTCCCCGATTTATACTGTTGGACCTGATAATGACCCTTCCATAAATATATATATATATAGTTTCACAAGGTTGAAATTCTACTAGTACCACTAGGTTCATGAATTGACCTCGTTAATATTATTTGAGAAAAAAAAAGAGAAAGAAAGAAAAAAAAATTATCATGATTTTTTTTGTATATGTGTATATACTCAGCACCACTGAGTTTTATGGTAGCAACGAGATTCTATTGTTTTGCCGTATCTCGTGTCCTACTATGGATATGTATAGCTTCCAATGCTAGTGGTTTTTTTGAAAATTATTATCGGAGGTAAACACACAAAATTACTCAACTACGTTGTTTTAAGAATAATGTAGTCACAAATTCCTTTTGTTAATTGATCGCACGCAGCTGCGGATGGATGTGGAATGAATGGATGGGAAAGAATGGATGGAAAGGATTGGTTGGGAAGGAATGGATGGGAAGAAACGGATGGGAAGGAATGGATGGAATGCGTTACGTCCCACCCGGTGGTTTTTCATCCCGGCCAAGGAGAGATGACCCTCCCTTTTACTCGTGTAGTGAAGGTTTTAATCAAACAATAACTTTTTGTGTTGGAAGTATTTAATCCGGAATATTGTTCACACGTCAATAAACAAAAAAAAAGAAACACTTTGAATTTTTCAATCCCACTCCGTTTACTGTATCACGACCGTCTCTCGCGATTTTCAGACACCGACTGTTCCCTTTTCCTCACCCTTCCGTCCTGCCTCGATAGCCCCGTTGTTTACATTCCGGAGCGCTCCAAAATTCTTGGGAGCCCCCACTACGTAACCCGAGCCTTTCGGTGCGAATGTTCGCTTCATTCAGCCTTCCTGATAACTCCGCTTGCACGACGTCCTCGCCGTGATCTCATCTGCCTGATAGTCTGAAAACAAGTGAAATTATTCGTGATATCGTATGTAGGTAGCCAATGGACGTGGCACGATCTTGGCTTTTCAAATTAATTGAAATGACTTGGGCTACTATCATTCGCCTACGAGGGTACTATCGTTCGCCTCCCAGATTACTATCATTCATCTGATTTCCAACTTGGTCTTACCGGTATCAAGCTGTAGCATCGAATACGATCCATGGACTTAGTTGATCCACTGCCACGACCGTTCGCTTCCCTGGTGCCTTCTTCAGATCTCTAAGACCCTCGATCTCGTATCGATCATTAGGCAGAACCGCTTTGACTCTGAACGGCCCCTTGGCTTTTGCATTCAGTTTCCGGCTCTCTCCTGTAGCCGGTGCCGCACTGGATCTCCACATTACAACGTCGTTAATCGCATACCTAGGAGGTTTGTACCTTTTCGCGTCAAATGCCCTTTTCTGTTTGCCTTGCTCCACAGCGATGCTGTCCTTCGCCAGTTTTCGTATTTCTTCCAGGTCCACCTGGTCTAAGGTTTCCTGGATTGCTGATATCAGCACCGCATCGGCCATACTGCGCGGTTTGTACCCATACAAGAGTTTTGATGGTGTATGTCGCGTGCTCCGATTGGTAGTGTTATTTATGGCACTCTGAACTTTCTTTACGTGCTGGTCCCAAGCGTCCTCGGGTTCGCCCGCGTTTGTCGTAGCTAACGCGTCCAGTACAGTGCGATTCACTCGCTCACATTGTCCATTAGCTCTAGGTGTAGCAACAGCGTTTAAAACATGTTTGATGCCGTGCTCCTTGCATAACGTTTCAAAAGAGTGCGACGTAAACGCCGAACCTCGATCGGTGATGATCCGAGTAGGCACACCAAAAATCACGAAGACTGTCAGTAATGCTTTTACAACATACTTGGTTTTAGTGCTTCGAACTGGTTCCAGTATGCAAAATTTTGTGAAAGCATCGACAATCGTTAAGATTTGTGTATTTTTGTGCATGCTGCATTTGAACGGCCCAATGTGATCTAAATGTAGTTTATGGAACGGGATAGCTATTTTTTCTATTGGGTGCAGGAATCCTGGTTTTTTTCCGACAGAGTTTTTATAATACAGACAATTGAGGCAGGCTTTCACGTATTTGGTGACGAATCTACGCATCCCTTTGAAATAATACTGTTCTTTTATCTTCTCCAAAGTCTTTTCTACGGAAAAATGTCCAGAGTCGTCATGACACATTTTGACAATGTTCCATCGAGCAGCTCGTGGAACGAGCGATTTGTTGCCCGTCGCGGTTTTACGAAAAACCACCCCTCCTTTTAGATCGTACTTCTCGAAGTACCCTCGTACGTCCGGTTGAACATCGCCAGAGATGAGTATCCCCTGAATGGTTTTGATATCATCATCCTGTAGCTGAGCGACCTTTATCCATTCGGATTCGGTGATATCAACAGCCAGACATTGAATGGGATTTCGACTCAGATAATTAACGTGTGCTCCTTCAGCTCCCGGTCGATAAACCACCTTAACCTCAAAATCTTGCAAATAAACCCACCATCGGGCCACCCTTGGGTTCAGATCCTTTTTTGTTGCCGTGGCACGGACAGCACTGCAGTCGCTTACGACTGTGAACTTGATGCCTATCAGATAAACTCCAAACTTTTTCAGCGCATCGACTACTGCCAACGTCTCTAGGTCATATGAATGGTATCTCTGCTCAGCTGGTGTTGTTTTTCGGCTATGGTATGCTATTACATGCACCTTTCCTTCGGATTTTTGAAATAGTATAGCTCCGAGTCCCAGGGCACTTGCATCCGTGTGTACTTCGGTTTCCAATTCTGGGTCAAAAATGGCCAGGACAGGTCGCGAGGCTAAAGCCTTTTTTATATCCTGGACAGCACTCTCTTGATCTGAACCCCACTTCCATGTACAGTTCTTACGCAGTAATTGCGTCAAAGGAGTGACTCTCCTCGCAAAGTCCTTAATGAATTTTCGGAAAAATCCGGCAAGCCCGAGGAACTGTCGAACTTGTTTCACATTCTTTGGTGATTCTGTATTTATTAGCGCTTCGACCTTCTGCACGCCCGGTCGCACCCCCAATTGTGAAATCTCACGACCTAGATCGTCTATTCTCTCTTGGAAGAATCGACACTTTAAAATGTTTATTGACATTTTCTTATTACGTAATATCGTTAATGCTTTCGTAAGTAGGTCGAATCCTTCTTCCAGGCTATCACTCGCTATCAGTATGTCGTCGACATAAACATTATAGTCGGTTCCACGGAAGATTCCCGTCATCGTCCTTTGAAAATATTCAGGAGCGTTTACGAGACCAAACGCTACACGTAAGAACTCGTAATGCCCATCTGGCGTTACGAAAGCTGTTTTTTCGATGGCATCGGGGTGTAATGGGATCTGATAGAATCCGGACTTCAAATCAAGCGATGTATAATATTTTTTTCCACCCAAACGATCAATCTGATCATCAATTATTGGCAGCGGATATTTTATACGTTTTGTGACTTTGTTTAATGCTCTATAATCCACGCACATTCGTACATCCCCGGTTTTTTTTTCACGAGTAAAATAGGGCTCGCGTATGGCGAGAAGCTCTCTCTGATAATACCTGCAGCTTCCAGCTCAGCTATTATTCCTTTCACCTTTTCGCGCTCGGCTATCGATAATCGATATGGTGGACGGACGACAGGTTCATGATCAAGAAGCTCGATTTTCATTCCAGGTACGTCCGCACAGCTTAGTTCTTCAATACCGAGGGGAACGCTTTCGCGATGTAAATTTAATATTTTTATTACGCGATCTATAACTTCCGGGGCAAGTCCCTCTCATATCGACGCTTCTTACGAATAGTAGCACGTTTATATGTTATTTAGCATGTAAACGTGCTACTTTTCGTAAGAAGCGTCGATATTACGTCCGTTTGTTGAATGGGTCTCACTTTTTGTGTCACGAGGTTGACCTCGTGAATGCTTTTTATTTGTTCTGGCTTTTTAACAAATTTAATTCCCGTCGAGTCAGACCATGCCACCACTTCTGGTACGCTCAGTATTTCGCGCCCGAGTAATACTTCTTTACTTAATTGACCATCTCGTAGGATGTAAACAAACGTGTCGTATACGACGCAATCTATCTCGACTCTTATTGGTGCTCGAGCGATAGCAGATACTATCGTATTGTCGAACGCCACCACCGCGCTATCAGTTTTTTCGGGCTGAAGCCCCATTGAACGAACCACTCCTTCTCGGATTAACGAACAATCGCTCCCTAAATCGATGGTACAGACTCTTACTTGCCCATTAATGAGATATTTCCTTATCGGTTTCTCGACCAATGCCCCATCAACCCGATTAACCTCGAGCACCTGTGACGAGCTACCTTCTAGTCATTTCTTTTTTATGTTTGCTTCCGTGGCCTGTTTTTTTGAAGCATTTTGCCTCTACATGCCCCGTAATTTTACAATACGTGCATCTTGTTTGCGATTCATTTTTAGCTAGCGCGTTGGGAACGTTTTCATGGCGCTGCTCCGGACAGTCACGCTTAAAGTGACCTGGTTTTTTTGGAACCGTGGCATATCACCGTTTTCTTGCATTTACTTTTAAAGTCTGTTGATCGCTTATAATTTGACGGTTTAGTATTCCTTGACCTATCGTCACCCCTTTTCTCTTTCGTATTTTCATGAAACCCTAGAGACTCATCGTTGGCCGGGAAAATGCGGAGCCTCTGATTAAGGTCAGCAATAGTGCTCAACTTGGCTGTCAAAAGAGCTGTTCGTATGCCTTCGTCGTGGATACCGTGAATAATTAAATCCACGATCTGATTCTCACTGATACCTAATTTCAATTTATTTATTTTTTGCAATTTATTGAAACTATACTCCTGCAAGTCTTGGCCTAATTTGCTTTTATATTCCGCTACTTCGTGAAGAAGTCGGCCGAAACTTCCGTCCCCCGGAAACTGTCTAATCAACTCATGAGAAAATACCTCCCAGTTTAAAAATGTGTGTGTGAGGCCGTCGTACCACAACTTCGCGTTACCTCTCAATCGACACCCCGACAGGTATAGCTTCACCTTATCGTCCCATTCGTACACCGTACCGCACTCATTTATTTTGTGGATCCAATCCGAGGCCGAGATAGTTTTCACGGCTGGATCAAACTCTGGCAAAAATTTCTCATTCAGGTAATGCCCGTGGTTCAGACGTCTCGAACCCGTGTTAGCGATCCCCGTCAGTACATCCGCGAGGCGAGATATATCGGAGTCCCTACTCCTCGCGCACGTTCGTTCAGAGCTCCGGTTTCGTCTCCTTAATGAGCGGCTTCTAGTTCGGGGTCTTTCACTACTTGTGTATGTCGCTGCATGACTTCGAGACCTATTACGTCTACGCGAACGTGTACGACGTCGCGAACGATCCGATCGTCTACCCATGTTCGTTTTTTTTTTTTTTTTTTTTTTTTTTGATAGCTGATATCAACCACAATATTTGATAGCACGATTCACTGTTACTGTGGATAACAGGTGTGTATATCCCACTTCTGATTTGTAGTGAAGGTTTTAATCAAACAATAACTTTTTGTGTTGGAAGTATTTAGTCCGGAATATTGTTCACACGTCAATAAACAAAAAAAAAGAAACACTTTGAATTTTTCAATCCCACTCCGTTTACTGTATCACGACCGTCTCACGCGATTTTCAGACACCGACTGTTCCCTTTTCCTCGCCCTTCCGTCCTGCCTCGATAGCCCCGTTGTTTACATTCCGGAGCGCTCCAAAATTCTTGGGAGCCCCCACTACGTAACCCGGGCCTTTCGGTGCGAATGTTCGCTTCACTCGATATTCGAAAAACCCCGTTAGGCAAGACAACTGGCCTTTTCGAGCCTAACCTTGCGGAAAGTTGCTCAGGATGGCCTAGAGAGTGTATTCTCCATTAAAACGATCGATTACCCCATTCAATTTGACTCATTTCACGATTAATATAGTTCCTCATAAGAAAAGGTAGCAATCGAATACAAAATCCGGCGAAGGAAAACATTTGGAGAAATAAAGAAATGACACACGCGAGATTAGAAAATGATGTAAACTTTACGCAATGTAACGGACGATAGTAAAAAAATTTATTACTTACCAATTTCTGCAAATGGTTGAAGAATTTCCAGGTTGAATCAGGAATGGAGGGAAGGTGGTAATGAAGAATCGCAGTTCGTTTGATTACTTTCGTTGAATTATTCGAAATAAGTATATTCCAATAAAAAATAAAATAAAACAATGTCTTATAACATTCCTTAACACAAGTTCACCGATAGAAAAAAAAAAATTGTCTGAGCTTGAACAGACGCTGAAATATCAACGACCGCACTCGATAAAAAAAATAAAAAAAACAAGAAAATGTCCTCGACAAAAAAAAACTACCGCACTAAGAATTGAACTGTAACTCGAAAAAAAGGTCAACCGCAACTGCCCTTTTTCAT
Source organism: Campoletis sonorensis (assembly GCA_013761285.1). Lineage (NCBI taxonomy): Eukaryota > Metazoa > Arthropoda > Insecta > Hymenoptera > Ichneumonidae > Campoletis > Campoletis sonorensis. Next base: position 10,389 of record JACEOJ010005432.1, on the reverse strand, counting down.
GCATGAGTGCATGCTTAAATAAGCCATCCAATTTTGGATAGGGTGGGGATAGATTTTAACCCTGGCAAGGCGCTAGGCGCTCTCAGGTTCCCCCTCCACCTAGAGCGTAGAATTAGTCTTTGATATTGATAGATTCGTCTGTTCTTGCTCGATCATATATAGGACCTTAGCCTAAATCTTAATTATTCTAAGTTTTATTTAAAATTAAGAGAAATCATTCTAGTATTTTCATTCATTCTCTAGAAGCATCCAAACATTTATTTCATTCATTCACTCAAGCTACTAAAATTGGCAAGTGTTGGGCGAAATTTCTCTTAGGGTTAACAATCGTTATCTCTTAATCTTTTTACGCAATTTATTAAATTATTATTTCATTTTTTTGGAAAGGGAATCTCGTTCTTCTTAACTTGTTACAAAGGGCGTGAATCCAAAGATCTTGAGAGACCCATGGTCATAGCGACCACGTGTCCGGAGCGTGACGCAGCGGGGTACTTTTCCCAAACCCTCGGATAAAGAGTGGTTGTTCTCCGTCTCTGTCGTCACTCTCATAGTAATTTATGGCTCCGGATGTTTTGGAGACGGTAACATCGACTCTCTGGACCACTTGCCTCAAGTTTGTTTAGATATTGAGTTGCATTTCGTCGTTGCGATTAGTATGGAACAGCGTCACAGCAACCCGACTCTATAACGATGATTCTGTATGAACCTCTTCATTTTATTTTATAGCCTTAAGAGTTATGTATTCCCAAGAGAAACTTTTCCATACATGCCCATTGTCTAACTTATTTTGCTATTCGAATGGCCTGGTCCAGGTTACAATTTTCAAGCTTGAATTTCATACTAACTCGACTGCATCTCATAAAACGCGGACTCTCGAGATCCTTAGATTGACAAAGAGAGAGCATCGGGCGTGTGCACAGATACCCTTTTTGTCTAGCTTTGCTGACGGGGTATGAATGTGTGTGAAGGCCCTTGTCGTAAAATTTGACCGACCACGTCACGAGCGGAAAGAACTGTTTATTTTAAATCAGCTCTTGGTCTCGCTGGCGCCTCTCACAACGCATAATTGAAAGAATAAAATCTTATTATCGATGTATGTGAAAATTTCCATGCACACCCCGACTCCCTTCCCCGGAATTACTCGACAATGAGTAAACCAGCGGACGAAGCAAAAGGTCTCGAAAATCGCGGGACGTAACAAATGAATGGATGAGAAGGAATGGATGGAAAGGAATGGATGGGAAGGGATGGATGGGAAGGAATGGATGGGAAGGAATGGATGGGAAGGAATGGATGGGTGAGAATGGATGAGAAAGAATGGATAGGAAGGATTGAATGGGGAGGAATGGATAAGAAGGAATTGATAAGAAAGAATCAATAGGAAGGAATGGATCAGAATGGATGAAATGATGGATCGAAAAGATATGGAGATCCATAGAAATCAAATTAGACATTCCTCTATTAATTCATAGAGCAAGTTCATCAAAGAAATGAGTGATTTATAACGGACAATTCATGAGAAATCGATTCATTTTCAGATACTCCATTCTCCATAACCCATTCTCCCAAAGCAATCACTGAAATTTAAAAATTAATACCTCCAGGCATGTACTTAAAAATACTAAAAATTCTTGGTATGTTTGTACGAAAACGAAGACTACATTAGATTTTTTGAATAATCTCTGATTGCGGTGATTCAATAATAAAAAGGAAAAGTTGTCATAACCGGCACGGAAGTTTCATTGCGACGAAAAATAAACAGTCACACAACTCTGAATTCGAATGGATCGTTGACCCATCAATTCGTGTTACGGAAACATCCTGTTCTTCCGTCATAACAAAATCTGTCCGGTTCTTGATATTAAGCTCTTCTTGCACAAATCGGAAGGCATATTTTGTAAGATGATGGGAAAAGAAGTGCTTTGGGCTTCCTACTTGAAACGAACGGACCACCGTTTTCTTGGACAAATATGCTGCCTTATGATCATGTTCGACCTCAAAACACGAGACTTTAAAAGAGCGACCACTCGCACCGAATGTTGTGCCAATTTGAATTGAAGTACTCCATAATGCTACTCGGCAATTTTTTGCTCTCTTCATATAATTCCATATACTTTTCTTCACTGGAAGAATAAAGCATCTTTTGAAAAAGCTCCTTAGCGGCGTCCCTTTGTTCTGGTGTGATCCCGACTTTTTCGCAGGAAATTTTCCGATTGATTGTCCTCAATGAGTGGAAAGCACAAATCAATACGTTCCAGACGGGAATTCTTCTTTAATTATTCTTCGCTTCAACAGATCCTTGTCAGCCATAACACACTTTGTTTCCTTCCATGATGGATGTACCTTTTTAAAAGATTCGATCATCCATTCAAGCCTGTTTGCATCTTTCGAAATCAGAATGGACATGCCCACAATTTCTGTGGAACCTTCGGAATCTTCAACGATCATTAGATAAACTGGAACCCGAATGTTAAGCAATTTGAACGTTGCATCGATTCCCATAAATTCTGGAAATGCTTCCATCGATCTTTTCATGCCGGGCGTAGCAAAAAGAGGCCTTTGAAGGTATTCTCTTCTTCGTAGAGATAGCAGTTTGCTTCTGGAAAAGGTAATATCGAATATTGAATGATGTGAGTAATGGAAATTATGAGAAAATAGGAAAGAATTTAGTTCAAAAATAATAAAACAATAAAATTAATGAATGTGCACGGAACCGAAAGAAACTTACGGAACGTTTCACGCAACATCGTAATTTTTTTTCGAAAATCATTGCCCCTATCAACTCGAGATACCGAACTTACATTCGATAAATCCTGAAGAAATTTTTTTCCGATACGAGCGTGTATCATAGCAGCGTGTTCCAGCAATTTCGTAACTTCTTTTTTCTCCTGTTCCGACAGCGATCGGGCCTGAGGTAAATGTGCTGACAACTCCTGAGAAAATAAGTAACAAATAAGATGATGAATTTTCATTACCGTTTTGTATACAATTGAAGAAGCGGAATTACACGAACCGAGAATGAAAAAAAAAGATAAGTTGAATAGAAATTAATCTATAATTGCTACATGCTACTACTAATCTATAAATCTATAATTCCTACATGCATTCATATATACTTTGTGCATAAGAAATGTTATGACAAAAAACCAACATGTTATTGAAACAAAATGTTCAGGAATGAGCATAGACTCACGGGTATCGCGAGCCTCGGGTTATGGTTCGCACATGAGACAATTCTCATGTGCGACGGGTAATGCGAAGCCCTTCGGTCAAGAGTTCACGCGTTACCGCGGGCGTCGCCACATTCCGGGCCATCAATCAATTTTGGGCAATTGGTCATGCGCGAGATCGATACCCATCGATCGCCATGATTGATTCCTCAGTCTTTGATCACCGGCGAGAGCAGCAACCACGTGTGTGACTACTGTCCTTTCGGCCATCTTAGTAATCAGTCTTCTCAATACTTTTTCCTCGGTAAAATCTCACGGGTACAAAGCGTCCTTACAAAACGCTTTGCACAGTTTAACTCACAATCAATCTCGGAACTCATTCTCAAGTATATTTTCTCAATTCTCAACGGGATCTTCGGGATATTTCGGGATTGTCACACACGCGTCGCGCTCACACGTTTCGTACCTCGGGTTACTCTTGACCACGAGGCCGACGGAACGCATTTCTCGGGAGTTCCTCACCACGTCTTTCGGGATTTCTCTACTTTTCCTTTCTCTTTGTATATATTAGACTCTCAATAAACTAGTGTAATTATTTTGTATATTTTTTCGTCGTACCGAAATTATTTCCACCTACACCAGATCCTCATTACAAAACACAAAAATATTGGCATCGGTAAGTATTCAGTTCGGTATTATTTCAATTAAAAATACTGCCTTATTACAAAGTTATAATTAATCAGGCATATAAATACCGGGGAAAAAAACCTTGGACAAGTACATTTGTTGACCCCCGTTTCCATATGTTTTCACAGAAAAAAACTACCCAAAAAAGTACAAAATTCTTAAAAAAATTGGCAAGATCGAGAATGATTTACATTCACCACTAAAATCTATAATATCAATAATAGGACAAGTATTTCGTTGTCGCTTGAGGATGGAGTATTTAAAAAAAAGCAAAAATCAGTTGGTTAGTGAAAAAAGTTATCAATGCACAAAAATGAAAATCGGTCAAAAGAACAGAGTCGAGAAAAAAAATCAAGATAAAACAAAACGTGGGGAAAAAAATTTCGAAACGAAAAAAATTATATTGAAAAATAATTTCAGCAGAAGTACTTTCTGCATCGATATCGGTGCAGAAAGCTTGAGATTCTTGCATTGATAAAAAAAATACGATCGGCCTCTCACAGTGGGAGCAAATTTTTTTTTCTGCACTCCTGTCACTATTACAGTCAGGGACTTGTCTCTCTAACCGTTTTTCTGAGGTTTGATCGCCATAATCATAATAGTATAAACAAAGGAACGGCAAAACGATCAAATACAATTTTTCCAAGATAATTTTTTGAAATTTCGCGTGCATCTTCTTGAGTGTCGAATTTGAATGTGTAAAAAATCTGAAAAGGTTTCACCGTCTGGCAATCGAGATATTTAGTGTTTAAAATCGCAACCTTAACATGAGGTCTTATGGGAAGTTACGAAGAAAGGCGATATTTTACAACTCCATTTCTAAATGGTTATTCTTCTTCAAATTTAAGAAGATTCATACGAATGTTGAACAATTCAACTTGGAATTTACCGAACGCATGAGAAACGATCGAACCTCCTTAACGTCAAAGCAGATTTTTCTTTGCTTGAAAGCAAAAACATGCAATAAAATTCTTAAAAACGAAATATAACAATTTTATTGTTCAATCATTTAATGGTAAATAATATAAGGGAACATGGCGCGAAGTGGGCTTCTTAAGAAATTGAGCTAAATAATACTTTTGTGTTCCAAAATTGATTTGTCGGACTTATTTTCGATGTCGTGTAAAAAAAATGTATGGGGCAAAGTAGGCTCCTCTTAAACAAAAATGCTCTTACGGCGATTCTACATAATTTAAACACTTGTTCATCGAAATTGGGGAAGATTTAAGTTCTGTGAAAATAAATGAAAAATGGGGCAAAGTGTGTTCCCCTACTTGTTTTGTTATTTACATACAACCTAAAATTTGAAAAAAAAAAAATAATACGCGTTACAATAAGTTGTTATTTTTGTATTTGCATTTGCTTTTCTTTTGTATTTGATGCCTGTCCCCGACCAGCAGCACTCGCTTCGCTCGTGCCGCAAATGTCGGGACAGGCATCAAATACAAAACCAGCAGCACTCGCTTCGCTCGTGCCGCAAATGGCGGGGCAGGCGTCAAATACAAAAGAAAACCAAATCATGAATCTATCGTGAATCGATCGTACTTTCGACTGGCTATGAAGAAAAATAGTATACACTACACGGGCAGAAGTTTGGAAGCCCTGAACTGCGCAACATGCCCTCGGCTTCGCCTCGGGCATGAATTTGCGCAGTGCAGGGATCCCAAACTTTCTGCCCTTGTAGTGTAATATACTATTATTTGGTATACATGTAGATTTTTTAATTCTTATTTTTAATCCTGAATACTTTCTGTTTATTTTAGGTGATCCAGGCAAAAATGCTTTGGCGAAACTACTACGTTAATTGACAACAAGAAGAACGATACTTACGATGATGATCGAACATCCGTTGCTTGCAAATCGAAATTTTTGCCTCCATGTATGCAGCAATATTTCAATGAATAATATTTCAATTTATTGTTGTCATCTCTTTCAATGTTTTTCTTCCGGGCTTGGGTGATTGTCACTGAATCCCGAACATAGTAAAAGCTATTGACTTCTTTTTGGTAGTTTGCGATACTGTCCTCTAAATCCTTATACGAAGAAAACTTTGTCCCGACTTCAAATTTGTCTCCAGACGTTCTCCTTTTTTCCAAAACTTGAGATCGCTCAGGAAGATCTTCGAAATCACTGTCGTCAGGCCAATTTGATCCGACAGTATCCGTAAACGTAGCGGCAAAAAAATGAAATTAGAGAAATCTAACAGAAATTTCTTCATAAAAAAATTACACGTTGTTCTCTTTTTGTAAAAAGAAAACAATTTTTTGGGGGTTAACGATGAAGAACGAACGAGATCATTGAAACTATACTCACCCATTTTTGTGAACTCCAAATTTGATCAAATGGTCGGTTTTAACACTTGGTCACAATAAAATTTCGATTTCGAAAATCACACGTGCACACGTGATAAAAAAACGCATTAATCACCAATGACACGATCGAAATATCACGAAAAGTATGTCGGAATGAATAATAGTCCACTGCGAAAATATAAATATATCACGAGTTTTATTTTCCGGTTAATCGTACAAAAAAAAAACGTTTAGCGAGCACTTGAACGAACACACGGCTGACGCAGTGATGTGAAAAAACAATGGCCGTTACCAAACATGTACGGCGTCACAGAAATCGTTAACCCGTCTACGGTGCATGCGCTAACTAGTGTCGCTAACTGCGACTCGGAGCGCATGTATATAATTATACTAAGTTATTAGGTACCATCCGGACGGATAACAGTATTTTAAACATACGATAACCGGACGATTAGACACTGCGAAATTTTTTAAAAACGAAATAAAAATTGTTTTTTTTGTTTATATTTTTACAACTATAATCTGTTATTAATAATAACAATAAATAGTTTTGTGTGTCGGTAGAAAGGGATACAGGTGGCGATCCATTGATTCGCCTCTAGTTGAGGGTTGTATTAAGTATTAAGTGCGAAGATTTGCGCTTTCAATTGAATCTTCGCAGTAGATGTCCCGGCTTGTGTCGTTGCAGTCTCGTTCCTTCGAAGTTGTCGTCGATTATTTTGGCGGCCAGCTGGTTCGGATGGTTTTCCAATCGGTCCTGGTAGATCTTACTCCACTTTTTTATCTCCTCGTGGACGGTGCTGATTTTGAGGTCTCTGTGTATTGAGGTGTTCTTGACGTACCACGGCGCATTCGCTATTACTCTAAGCGTTTTCGATTGGAATCTTTGAATTATTTCTACGTTTGAATTGCTAGCTGTTCCCCACAACTGAATCCCATATGTCCATATTGGTTTCAGTATGGCCTTGTAGATGGTAAGTTTGCTGTATAGCGATAAATGGGAATTTCGCCCAATGAGCCAGTACATTTTTTTAAATTTCAGGTCCAGTTTTTTCCTTTTTGTGTTGATGTGTTTAGCCCAGGTAAGTTTTCTGTCGAGGTGCATACCGAGATATTACACTTCGTTTACGACTGAAAGAGTTTTGCTGTTGAGTTGGACACTGGGGCAGTTCCCTCTTCTTAGCGTGAACGTGGTGTGGACGGATTTTGAGTCGCTTGCCGTTATTCTGCATTTTCCCATCCATTGCTGTATTTTGTTTAATGAACTTTGGGGTTTCTTGGATGCTATTTCTGGGTTTTTGTGTGTGACCAGGATAGCAGTGTCGTCGGCGAATGTTGCTGTTGTAATGTTCCTGCCAGTTGGTAAGTCAGCGGTGTAGATTGTGAATAACACTGGACCTAAAACACTCCCTTGGGGTACGCCAGATTTGATCGCAGAGAAGTTTGAGAAATAAAAATGAGAAAAATAATTTCAGTAGCCCAAACTTTCGTTGGGAAATTGGTATTTGGTATAACATTTGAATGACTTCCAATTCCAATTCGTGATCTAAAATTTAGTACGTACTGTGACGACACGAACTTTTAACACAAAAAGAATGAAGAAAACACCGCACGACTGGGAAGCAGAACGTTTTGGCGCAGCCGTTTTGGCGTGAAATGTTTGGGCGCGGGGACGTTTTGGCGCGGCCGTTTGGGCGCACGGACATTTTTGCGCGAGGAGGTTTGGGCACGCGGGCGTTTGAGCGCGACGACGTTTTGGCGCGGCCGTTTTGGCGCGACCGCTTTGACGCGGCCGTTTTGAGGCGGTCGTTTGGGCGCCAGGACATTTTGGTGCTAGGAGTTTTGTCCTCGCTGGGAGACAATAGACGTTTGCACTCATATTGTGCAAAAAAACTCCCCTTCGAAAAATTCGTCTCATAAGAAGTTGTTAGATGTGGCATGAGTTGCTGGGGGGGGGGGATGAAGACCCCCCAGAGAAAATTGAAATACTTTTAAAACGATTTCTATTTGTTGAATAGATATATTTCATGCTCCAGTCTCTTCGTTGTCGGGTAATGTTTTCAGTAGTCTCAGTAGTATTTTCCGATTACCTACTCGTCGTAATATTTTGTGAAGAATATTTCGTGCATTGATCGAGGGATCTAGACTCGGTTGAGTCTCGGGACGAGTACATTTTACGGTTCTGTCGTCTACTGGCCCAGAACTCACCCTTTAAATCGCCGAATACAGAAAATTTGATTGTGGATCAAGACAATTTCTTTAATCACGGAGCCCAGCGGTAATGTCATTATCTAAAAACTTGACTGGATACTGATTACCTTGGTCTTCGTCGATTGAGCCATAAATCAACCAATATGGTAATTGCGGAGAAAAGTAGCGTGTATGTCCGTTTGAAATTTTGTGTTTTTGGTGTGTTTTCCAACACCATCCAAGAGTTTCCGCCCACTGGTTACAGAAGGAAGCTTGTGTACTAAGAATTAGAAAAGAAGGCAAACGTGTGACTTACAAGTGTATTTGTCTGGGTACCAAGTATACTCGTCCGTAATAGCGTTCAAATGAGATTCGGTACAATTGGGCCTCGATCAGTTTAGTACACTGTAAAAAAAAATTATTAGATCCAAGTAATCCAAATTACGTACTGCTGGGTTAATGTTCATTTCCAACATCAAGATTAATCACAATTGTACTCATCTTTTTAAACGTAAGTTTCATTTCCGCTACCCTAATGTGTTTACTTTTAGCTCAAGCAAAGATTTTTTAATGAAATGTCTTACCATATTACACAAACACTTCACGGAAGGTCATCTGGTACCAAGCAATTCAAAAGAAAAAACTGATGTGACATAGCACAGTTCTTCTTCGAGGCAAATTCATTCATTCTAAACTTCATATGTTTCTAATGGATGTTCGAAAGCCATACAAATGTTCATTGAATATCTTTGTATCAAATATGGAACCGCGTGTATGATGGCCGTGTTAATCGTGGAAGCTTGTTTCCATCAATTTTTCTCGAACAAGATATCCTGAACGCTTGGAATTTCGAGAGATGACTTTGTAGATACTCCAATAACCGTATCCTAATTTTTTGTTTTTAATATCTGTTTTTTTAGTCTTAAACCAAAAGTACCTCCTTAATATTCTATTGAATCAAATCTCACAAAAATTACACAATATTCCTAGGAGGCTCAATACTCCGGTTCGGCCAAATGAATTCCGCAATTATAATTATTCGACGTTTTCGGAATAACAAGTTTTTTAATTATTCTGTAACAGAAGTTTCTTATTCTCGAATCCTCCTGTAATTATAAACTTATTATACAGGATGTAATCTATCTATTCCGTTTCCCATGGTGGACGTGTAGAGTGATTCAAACCGAGAAAACCCCTTTTTTTAAATTGTCGTACGAAAAAAAATGGCCGATTAGCTGCGGCCGTACGACAACTGTACTCAGAATATCTGTATTAAGAGTCTCGGTAGCGACTCGAGACAAGTACATTTACATATACTGTTCACGCAAAAGACAAGTCGGTACAAGACTCATTTACTCCAACGATCGCGTTTCCCAACTGTTTTCGAAAACTGTCAAATCTGGTTTCCGTCAAATTTATTAAATTATAGCGCATTGGAAAACACTGTTAGTTCACGTATTTTTTATTTTATTTTTTTCCTTTTGATTGTGCCTAACTAGAACTCTGTAGGTTGAAAGGTACTGGAGATATGAATTTATTTCAAAATAGCATTACTTGGCCAGTACTTGGCGAGTTTTTTGCTTAGCTAGGATCACGCAATGCATTCCTCATGATACGAACTCGCCAAGTACTTTGGCCAAAATTATTTTTCAATTTAATTTTTTTCGCTTGAAATTTTTTTCCCCACGTTTTGTTTTATCTTAATTTTTTTCTGGCTATTGGTGCGAGTAAATGTACTTGTCTCAGCTTTTTTTACAGCATTTATGCTGTTCTCAAATAACTGTACGGTGAATAAGTTTCTTCCAAAATAACTGCAATCATAAATATATTGTGACGTTTTTACTTTAAGTAATAACACACTATATGCGGGGCGAACAGATCTTTATTATTTTTTGTACATAACCGACACGTCCTTTCAATTATATTTCTCGATTCAGACTCTCTCTTTCAATCAACCTTCGTCGTCCCGTCAACCTATGCGTCTTCTTTCGTTTTTCTATCACCATCATCTCTCGCCAACTTCATATATT
>JACEOJ010005431.1:0-12962 GCA_013761285.1 Campoletis sonorensis | reverse complement strand
AGAGCTGTCAAATGTACTTGTCCCGAGACTCTACCGAGTCTCTTGATGGGTACTTTCATGCGGGTGCGAGCCCTTAGAATAAAAGATGTTCCTTCTTCTTCCCGTTCTATGTTGCATACATTATCGGAATTTTGACTTGTCTCTTCCGGAGTATTTTCAAATGGAATGGGGTTTATCGGTTTCGAGGTAGTGACTAAAGTGTTATGGTGGAAAGATATTTCTGCTTTTTCGTTTAAAAGAAATTCGATGCCTATTATTCCGTCAGCGGGAATTATAGTGTTCTCGTCGAGCACTTGAAATTTTGCTGGCTTATCAAATAAGGTCAACTCTGTGGAACCCAAAGTGGAAATTTTGTCTGGTGTTATACCTGATAAATTCAGAAAATCATGTGTCGCTATTATGCATCTGCGTTTTAACGCTTGTAATTTAATTATATTTATGTCAGCTCCCGTGTCTATTAGGAAACGTCCGAAGCCCTTTTCAAGTTCTGGGGCTCGTAAAGTGATTATTGGGGAGCGACCTTCTCCGCTGTCCCATCTAACATATCTCCTGCTGTGAGGAATTTCACAGCTGTAGGACGCCGGTTTTGAGAATCGCTCGTCGATGCGTCCGTTCGGCGGGCGTCTTGAGAGTTTAAATGATCTGAAGTGTTATTAGGTCGGGGAGATATTGGTCTCATCGATTGAAATGGATTTTCACGTTTGTAAAAAGGATTTTGATACATTGGGTATGATGGTTGAAAATGTAAATATTCATTGTACTGAGGGTACATAGGCGGACCGTAAGGAGTAGGAGGATAAAATGACGGTCCATAAAAATTATTTGGTGGATAACCGTAAAAGTTTCTTTGTGGTGGATTCCCATTTGGAAATCTTCGAGTTGGAATATTTTCACGTGCAGGTCTCTGTTCGCGAGGTGGGGTCGTATCACGACGCAACAATCTTCTAAAATTTGGGTTTCTATTATTGAAATTGTTTTCTCGATCTTGGAAAGATACTCGACGATACTCGTTATCATTATTATTATTTTGAGGTGATCGATTTTGTTCAGTTTGGGTAAATCTCAAAGAATTTGAATTTCGAGCATTGGCTCCTTGCATATCTCTTTCGATGCGTTGAACGACTTTAAGAGCGTCTTCGAGAGTCTGAGGATCTTGAACGCTGATGGCGTATAATAAATCATCAGATAAGCCTCTCTTAAATGACTCTAGGGCTACTCCGTCGAGCATGGGTAGCATTTGATTTGCTTCTACTTCTGTAAATTTATCTTTTAAAGCGGCGATTGCGCTTGTTCTCAATCTTTTTATTCGCGTGTAATAATCCAAAACACTTTCATCTCGTCTTAATCTGACGGCTTGAATTTCAGCACAGTAATATGGGTATGACTTCTTGGGTGAAAAATATTCTTTTAAAGCTTTCGATAAATCTTCGATTGAATTTATTCTTTTATCAGCAACCGCGTCGCGAGCTGTTTCTTTAAGTTTGGAGCAAACTCCTTTGAAAAATGAATCTTTAAGGCCTTCGGGCACAAATGTTAAACCGTTTTCCACGTCTTCAATAAATGATTTAAGGGGCATATTTTTGCCATTAAAATTGGGCACATGAATCAATGCCTGCTGTAATGCCATACACTCACCCATGCTTGTGAGCATAGCATCCGTAATAGCTTGATGGTGGGTCAGATTTGCGAGTTCTCGCTCTGCCATCTTGATTTAATATGTTAAGATTTTTGTTAGATTAATATTTAGTGATTAAAAATTTCTTTTCTCAAATGGCAACTAAGAATGGGCACTCAGCGTACTATTGATATTACTAACATCAATAGGTATCCCACCGCTGTCACCAAATTTTTATCTGTCACGTCCGGAGAGGCGTGAAGGAAAAGATCGGGTGTTTGAACGTCGAGCGGTAAACGTTATGTCCCATAAGCTTTTCCCTGCAGTTTAATACGCAGTGCGTTTTTATAGATATACTCCTAAGAGTGTCGTGGGCGCACGCCGATAGACCTCGAGAAGTCTTGCTTTATCTTAGTTGCGACTTGAGGAAGGAATGGTTATCGGTGAAGAATTAAGAGATTTTGTATGTTTAAGCACTCTTTAATATAAACGATAATGTTAGTGAAAATACAATGAGAATGGATAAAGAGATCCTAAGACTCTTTATACATTCGTTGAATCAAAATATTAGTTAAATACAATAGTTGAAGACAACTTGGTATGTAATATAATTTGTACTTTACCGGAGAGGTGTCTTTCGTATTCTTTGGTCTGTAGAGAGATACCTATTCTTTGGTGAGTTTTATTAGATGATCGAAAATATTCTAAGTCCTTATTTGAATAAAAGACTTTATTACTTTGACTGCTGGACTTTACTCGTACTCTTCTATGGAAGATTCGAAGTTTGGCCAGAGATTAATTATAAGACGGCTAACCGAATGACAAATCGAACTACTGCTAACAGTATAGATGCGACACTAGGTACGGAACGAAATGCAAAGCGCGATGAAAAATCACGGCTTTTATAGGGCGAATTTAGGGAAATTGGTGGGGAATTGGTTTTCAACAAAATAGGAGATGTTTATGATTTTGTTTTGTTGACCTAATTTAGAGAAATAGATTTGGTCAGTGTCTTGGTGTTGGAGTAGTGATAGCGGCATAGTTCTTATGGTTGTAACTCTTGTGGCTGGGTAGGATGTTTATGTGTGTTGGGGAAATATGAGCGTTTGGGAGTCGTGTGCGGCACGTGCCGGAATTATGGCCCAGCAGGTCAAAGGTTGCTGCGTAGTATCGGCTATGATGCTTTTCTTAAAGGAAAAGCCTTGAGTCCTAACTCTATATTAAATGTTAGAAAATAGCAAAATTTTACGTCGGTTGTGACACCTGCTAGGGGATATCAAAATTATATTAATAAGCGAGCCGAGCAGTTAAAAAGTGGTGAAAGAAGTAACTTTTATTCTTTTCACCGGGAGAAGGGATAGGGAAACAGGGAAAAGAGAGCACTCATAAATCCCTTCAGTTGGATTCAGGAGCAGAGGGAATTAAATTCTAAGACAGGAGAAAACGAGGATCGCTCCTCAAATTTTCTAGGATAGGATTAATCAGGAATTTGGGAATTTTAAAAGCGAAAGCGAAGGCAAAGAGGCGAACGATACATAACCTTACCGCTTCACGAACAAAATTCGATGTCAAACACGGAATTACGGGCCGACGAAATCCAAATTTCACACGTTTGTTCGACACAGGTGAACAAACAAACGTAGGCACCCGAGAACACTGAGAAACGAAGAAATTTTAATTAAATGCGAAAACAATAAAAACGCGACAAACCGGAAATACAACCCGCACCGTATTTCGAAATAAAAACCTCGTCGCGGACATAATTTAACACGAAACATCTTCTAATTACACCACTTTGTAGATCAAACAAAAACGAACAAACGTAGGTCCTTGAAAACACATAAAACTCTGTCAAACACGTAAAATCACGAAAAAATTGTAGCGCGAGTACACACGAGATAAACACGGCGGCGGCCATCTTGGCAAACTGTCATCGAGCGAACCCGATAGATCAGCGGCGCCACCGATCGAACGGTGAATCGAGATATACAGCGCGTCGAGCGTCAGGAATAAAGGCGCGTTTTCAAAGCGGCACAAATTAAATGCGAACGTTGATTGTCGATAAGTCAGTGACTATCGAACATAATTGTAATATGGAATAAGATTTTAATTGAATAAATAAGTTATGTAACAGATTCCAATACACGATTTATGTTTCTTTAATTCCTATTTTCGTGCTCCGAACCTTATTTTAATATTGAAACTCCTACACCGTTTCAATATATATATATATATATAAACTAAACAAAAATTGCAGAACAGTTTTGCGAGCAACCGCACTGCAATTGCGTTAATAGCGCCACTGTTTGTTTTACGAACAGCCATTTTTTTACAAACATAACACTCTCAAACTCTGACGAATCCTTAGTTTGAGAGTGTAATGTTTGTAAAAAAAAAATCTCAACACATATCGGTTGGTGGGCAACTTACGGTCGACAATACTTTCGATTTTCACCCCGACCAAATCCTCTAAAGTTTCCTCGTAGGAAACACACGCACTCATTTTTAAACTTTTTTGGTACTGACCTTCAGTTCATTACAATTCACATATCACATATGTAATTGTTTGAGATGACACCGGAACAAGTAGTGGCGCTGTCGACGCGATAGCAGCGCCAGTGTTTGGACAACTATTCGTCAATTTGAATGCTGCAAAGCTTGGGCTGTTCGAAAAAAAAAAAATATTTTTTTTCAACAATATTTTTATGTTGCAGCCGGAATGGAAAAAAAGTATCGAAAACTACCTACGGGTGACCACTAAATTTTTTTTTTCATAGAGCTCAATATCAAGCGGCATAATGTTTCATTAAATACTAAGGTGTTACTTGTGATTTGGAGCAAATCACATTATTCTGTCACAACCGACGTAAAATTTTGTTTATTTAAAGTACCATTAGGAAATCGATACTCCTTACAGGGACCCTAATTCTCAAAACTCTTCATTCATAAAACTTGACGTCATAGCCAACACACAAACTCCTGTCTTTCTATCTCACTCCTTCTGAACACGTGTCACACACACAGATGTCCGAGACCCTTGAAGATCCTAAGACACCAGCTACAAGCAAGCATACACTACAACCAACGACCTGCAGTCATAAATCTAGACCCTAATGACAGTTCTAACGCCTACACACATCAGTCCCTTCCACTCTTCTTTACCGAATTTCAGGAAGTGAAGGCTTAAAAATACTTCCGATCCGGACATAAATCCCTACCAACTTCCGGACTTTCGTCCTATAAAAGCCACGGTTTTCCGTCAGGCTTTGCATTCCGTACGCACCTAGAGTCGCGTCTATACTGTTAGCAGTAGTTCGGTTGTCATTCGGTTAGCCGTCTTATACTTAATCTCTGACCGAACTCCGGGTCTTCTGTAGAAGAGAGCGAGTCGAGTCCAAAAGTCAAAGTTATAGTACCTAGTTCGACATTTGAACTTAGAATCTTTTCAACCTTTTTCAACGACACTACGAATCACAAGTAAGCTACAACGAACCAAAGATTTATCAGACACCTCTCCGGTAAAGTACCAATTATTTCATATACCAAGTTTGTATTCGACTATTGTACTAACTAACACTTTGATTTAACAAATGTATAAAGAGTCTTAGGATCTCTTTATCCATACTCATTGTAATCCAATTAACATTATCATTTATAATAAAGAACGCATTTGAAACTCATAGAATCTCTTAATTCTTTAACGATAACCCTTCCTTACTCAAGTCGCAACTAAGATAAAGCAAGACTTCTCGAGGTCTATCAGCACACGCCCACAACAGTCTTAGGAGTATATCTATATAAAAACGCTCTGCGTATTAAACTGCAGGGAAAACCATATGGGACATAACGTTTACCGCTCGACGTTCAAACACCCGATCTTTTCCTTCACGCCTCTCCGGACGTGACAATTCTATAATGAAATTTCCCTGCAGGTAGAATAAAAATACAAGTAACCACTGGAGCGACCTCTAGATTTAAAAAAAAACCTAAATTTTGAGAAAATGAAATTTTTGTTCATCGAGTTTTGTTCTGCATGTTTGGTTGTGCATATTTTGTTGCGACAAGGAAAAATTGACACTTTTATTTCATAATTATAAGCCAAAATTAGAAAAAAATGTCTAAAAGTCGTTTGCGGCACCTCTAAATTTTTTTTTGGAAAACCCAAATTTTAGGAAAATGGCTTGTGTTTTAAGCATCAACATCTTTCGTTGTGACCCTGAAAAATAAACATTATTAAATCATGATTTTAGTTAAAATATATAAAAGTCATTTGCGCGACCTCTAAAAAGTTTTTAGAAGACCCAAATTTTGGGAGAATTACTTTTTCATGTAGTACTAATATATTTCCTTGCATCGCCGAGAAAAAAAAGTCGATTTTTTTTTAAGCACCCTACTTTGCACACAAGTCATTTTACGAAGTTGTATAATTGTAACTTGCAGTTATGCAAGACTAATAAGAAATGTTATGTATCCGCAAAGAATTGTGAGACGAATAAGAAATCGATAAAAAATAAAATAAAACTGTATTTGAAAAATAAAAGACATTCAGCGCTGCGGTTAACCATTCTTAGCTAAACTGATTATAAAATTGCCTTGACCAGCTAAAGCATATCAAGATTTCTGCTTCCACGCATGCTACCTTTTGCAATACTTTGGGTTCATTCATATTGAATTACACGAAGTTTCCCTATCAGCTTGAATAAATGATGAATGGATGAAAGTGCACATTCCATTATGTAAGACAGCCATGAAGAATGTTTTTCAAAAACTTTGATATAAGAATTCATTTATTGGTCTGAAATAAATTATGGTTTCTGCTATTAAGCTGCCTGATATACCTATACCATGAATGAATTTTCATTCTCATTTTATGCTTAATTCATTATTTTCTGCTTAAAAGCATAATTCTAATGTCCAAATCTAATTTTGACTCTGTTCTTTATTCAATTTATGGCAAGATTGAATCGAGTCTGTTTCCTTGTTCTTTTTTCTAGGATAAGTGAAATGTATATTGTCCACAGAATACATTTTTACATTGAAATATTTAATGGCAAAGGTGATTTGATTTTTGAAAACTCTGACAATCAATATACTATTGAACTTGAGCAAAGAATATACAAAAAGGTATACTCACACTAAACAATGAAAATTTCTGACAATCATTTGCGCAGAAAATAGCAGTGTCGTTGCACTTCATCAATGAACTATTATCTTTTATGTTAAAGAGAAAATAGTTTTAATTTATTTATTAAGAATAGTAAATGGCCCACTGCGTCAGCTTCGGCAGTTTCTGACCGACCATGTTAGTGGACAAAGCGAAGAAACTGAATATAGTTTACTACACCCTGCGGTGCCTTCGATATAGAAAAAATGTCATAAACTTTCGTTGCGTCTCAGCGATGAGAATCTTGACATTATTATGAAAAACATGCCCGAAAGGCTAAAATTGAAACTGTGGAGAAACATATATAGTTATTTTGCCACAATGCGCAGTGGAGAATTTAAGGAATATTCAATATCCACAATTTTCTCTCATAATTGAATTTTCACCAAAATCTTGCGCAGGCGTGACCGCGTAATCCCATTACATTTTTCGATATTTTGATCTATACTTGTTGATATACTTGTTGGTGCAGATGATCCTTAATATAATGCTCATATATAATCAGCGGAACCTCAGCTGATTGCAAAAGCTGCAGTGGAATGCTTAAAAGAAAAAGCAATATGCAAAAGAGACAATAGTTTTGATGTATTCATTAAGAATAGTAAATGGTCCATTGCGTCCCCATAGCCCAGCCTGTAGAATATTGGGAGTTTGCTGGTTGATTCGTAGACCGCAACTGCGAAAAGTATTGAAAATCATGATTCCACAAGAATAGTCACATGTAAATTTTTCAAAATGAACATTTCATCAACACTCCTTCTTTTTACAAGTTTTTATTAATGAACAAGATACATTTGGTAACTACTCTCATCACGCACATGATCACTTATGAGAAAAAAATGTCTCTTGATTTGGGACACGAATATGAGGGACATGCTTGAAAAAAAACTCGCCGCGTTCCACGATCTAAACATCAACACCATTGATATGAGAGTTCACACATTTTTAGAACGCATGTCGATGAATTTTATGAGGTTATGTCGCGATGTATTTTCTAGCACTCATTCCGACTTGACGAATTCACGGATTCATTGAAC
This sequence comes from Campoletis sonorensis, assembly GCA_013761285.1. NCBI lineage: Eukaryota > Metazoa > Arthropoda > Insecta > Hymenoptera > Ichneumonidae > Campoletis > Campoletis sonorensis. The sequence continues at coordinate 5,146 of JACEOJ010005431.1, read as the reverse complement.
TTATTTTATTTTATCACAAATCATAAGTGAATAAAACACGTTTTTTGACAGCTAACACATTAGCAATATAGTTATAACCGTCAAACTCTCAAACTTTCCGCTGGATCGGTACAGTGGGAAGAACCAATAGGAACTCGTTACTTTCGTCGCCAAAAACCGGCTTCAGTGAAAATGCGTTTTGATGGGCATCAAAACGCCTTTGATTGTGTCGTCTGCGCGCATATACAGATACACGAAATATTTTAATGTGTTACAATTTTTGCATAATTTTGACAATGTGCAAAGTTTTTTATCAGCAAATACGCAACCAATCGTGCTGTAATTGGGCTCAATCGAATAAGAATTTCTCAATAAGTCTCGATCTGAATTTCGAAATGATCAGGAATTACGAAACTTAGGAGATATGGAATGTCTCCTGAGTTTCATAATTCGGGAAAATGACGCGAAGTTTTCACCCCCATTGCCGAAAATTGCTTTATTCAGAGATAATAAACTCTGGCGAGCCTTGGGTCAGCAGACGACAGAGCTGTCAAATGTACTTGTCCCGAGACTCTGCCGAGTCTCTTGATAATTCCGTCCAACGTTTTCAAACTTTCCAGTGGATCGGTACCGAGTGAAGACGAGGCAATTGTGATCAGTCGGAACTCGATGCTTTTGTCGCCGACGAACGGCTTTGGTGGAAATGGGTTTTGAATAAATGGACATCTAAACGCTTTTGATTGTGTCGTCTGCGGGCAAATACAAATACACGAAATCCCTTAACGTGTTGGAATTTCTGCATAATCTTGACCCTTTGCAAAGTTTTTTCGCAGAAAATACGACATCAATCGTGCTGATTTAAGGCTCAATCGAATTTTCTTTTCATAATTAGTATCCAGTTCAATTTTTAAGTCATCGTTTGTCTTCTGAGATTCGTAGTTCGAGAAAATTACTTCCAATTTTTACCCCCACCACCTGCTGATGCTATTATCACCGGGCACGGCTTTGGTGAAAATGGGTTTCGATGGAAATCAAAACGCCTTCGATTGTATCATCTGCTGCGTGCAAATACAGACACACCAAATCCTTCAATGGTTTGAAATTTTTGTATACTCTGGACCCTGTGCATAGTTTTTTTCTCAGGAATTAAATACGCAATTAATCGTGCTGTAGTTAAGTTCAATCGAACGGGAATTTCTTAACTAGTTGTCTCCACTTTACTTTTGAAATTATCACGTGTCTCCTGAAGTTCGGATGAGCCTTGGACCAGCAAACGGCAGACTGAGCTGTCAAATGTACTTGTCCCGAGACTCTATCGCGTCTTGATTTTTTTATTCGATTGGTAATTGTTTGTTAATCAAAGTTAGCTAAATGGCTGACCCTTTCGAACCCATTTTTAAAAAAGATTATGGGTTCGTTTGCGAATCATTTGGGCAACTTTAAAAAGCCTTCAAAAAAAAAAAAAAATGATTAGGAACATACTTAATACTATTTTACTAATTAATTTTGATTATTGTAAGTGTTATAGCTTGGCTAAAGCAAAATAAATGAATAATTCCGTTACTGCTACTTTCCGAATCAAAATTTACGGCACCTAAATATATGTACTAAATTTCAGATTCTGAATCAAGATTCAAAATAGTTAAAATAATGTGAAAAATTTGCAAAATATATTTTGCGATTGAAATGATGTACTGAATTTCAGATCTCCAATTGAAATTTGAAGTCGTTCAAATTATACACCAAATACCAGTTCACCAACAGAAATTTGGGGTACTGAAATTATTTTTCTTATTTAGATTTCTGTTTTTATAAATTTGGGGTATTCCGAATTATCAACTAAATTTCAATTCCTGAATAGAAATCACAAGTATTTGTATTATGTACCGAATAAAAAATCGTAAATTCCAATTGAGTACTAAACTAATCACTCATTTAAAATACTACTAATTTTACTAACTAATTGAAAATCCAAATTTTACTAATGCTATGACTAATTAAAAATCCAAATTTCAATTCGAGTATTCAAAAATACTCGAATTGAAATTCGAATCAATTTGCAAAAAAATATCCATTTCTCTAATTGAAACAAAAAATATTGAAAATTTTAATTGCTAGAATTGAAGGAAAAATAAATTTTGCTTTTATGTATGAAAATTTTGATCCTGAATTTCACTTTCAGAATGAAAATGCAACTTTCATTCGCGACTGTAAATAACCAAGCAAAAAGAGACATTTAGCACAGCGGTAAAACCATTTTCAGACAAACTGATTATAAAATTGCCTCGACCGGCTAAAGCAAATCAAAATTTCTGCTTCCACGCAAGCTACCTTTAGCAACACTCTGGGTTCATTTATATCGAATAACATGAAGGTATTTTATCAGCTTGGATAAATGATGACTGGATGAAAGTGCACATTCCATTCTGTAAGACAGCGACGGAGCATGTTTATCAAAGTTTAATATAAGTAATCATTAGATGGTTTGATGAAAATGATGGTTTATGCTATTATGCTACCTGATGTACCATGTGTATGAATTCTTATTTTCACTTAATTCATAATTTTATATTTTTTGTTTAAAAACATAATTCTTATATCCGATTCTAATTTTGTCTCAGTTCTTTATTTAATTTATGGTAAGAGTGAAACGAGCCTGCTTCCTTGTTTTTTTTTTTTTTTTTTTTTTTTCAAGGAAAAGTGAAAAGTATATTATCCACAGAATACATTTTCACACTGAAATACTTGATCGCAAAAGTAATTTAATCTTGAATAACGAATTTACAAAGAGAATTAACTGTTACCAAACAATGAAAATTCGTATCAATTCTTTGCAAAGAAAACAGTGTTGCCGTTGAGCTTCATCTAACAACCATTATCTCTTATGCGAAAGAGACAATAGTTTCAATGTATTTATTAAGAATAGTAATTGAATGGTCCATTGCGTCAGCTTTGGCAGTTTCATTCAAAAGTGATGGACAAAGCAAAGAACTTCAATTCAGTTCACCGCCTGCGGTGTCTTCGGAGTAGGGAAAAATTTTGACACAAACTTTTATTGCATCTCAGCGATAAGAATTTTAATGCTATGAGAAGAAACATTGCGGGGAGAACGAAGTTGATACTGTACAAAAACATTCATAGCAATTCTGCTACAATGCACACTACAGAATTGAAGGAATATTCAATATCTTAATTTTTTTGTCATAATTGAGGTTTCACTCGAATCTTGCGCAAGCCTGACCGAGTCATGTCGTCATATTGTTGCTGACATTTTGATGTATAAACTTGTTGGATAAGATGTTCCTTGAATACAATGTTCACATAACCAGCGAAACTCCAGTTGATAACAAAAGCTGCATTGGAATGCCTAAAAGGAAAAGCGTAAGAAGATAGCCCAGCGTGTAGAATATTGGGAGTTTTTTGGTCGATTCGTAGACCGCAACTGAAAAGTATTGAAAATCATGATTCCACAAGAATAGTCACATGTAAATTTTTTTAAATAAACATTCCAACAACACTCCTTGTTTTTACAAGTTTTTATTAATGAACAAGTTACATTTTGGTCACTAGGTCTGTTAAAGAAAAAAAGAAACAAAGATCGAACGACAATGACTGTCGGTGCTGGGTACGGCCGGGGTAGCGCGCGGGGCGCGTTAAGAGAGGGAGGAGTTGATTTGAAATTGGGCTATTAATTGTACGGCAGTTAGTTAACGCCCGATCGTGATATAGTACGGCACCAAGATCGTGATTGCGAATGATCACGGTCTAACGTAAGAGAAAAAGAGGAACGCGTGATAAGACGGCCGCGTGTGCGAGAAGACTGTGCGCAAGTCGACACCGGCCTCCTTATTGTATCATTCTTTTCTGTATCATTATCTTATATTATTTAATTGTTTAATATTTAAGCTACCATCGAACTTGTTTAATAAATAGTAATATTCGCATCGCACAACGTTTATCGCTTAAAAAAACCCCCTCCCTTGTTTCTACTGCACCGCAAGTAATCGCGAGAAAAATCCTTTTAACAGGTCTCATGACGAACACACTCCCTTTTACGAAAAATATGACTTTATGTGGAACAAGAATATGAGGGACATGCTTTAAAAAAAAATCTCGTTGCGTTCCACGATCTAAACATCAACACCATTGATTTGAGAGTTCACACATTTTTAAAACGTTTGCCACTGAATCTTTGAGGTTATGTTTCGATATATTTTATAGCACTTAATCCAGCTACACGAATTCGCGGATTTTTTTAAATTATTTAATATTTTTTCACAAATCAATTAATTGAAACACTTTTATGTTAATCACTGTACTTAAAAATATTTTTTTTTACGTTTTCGCACTTCTGTTTGTCGACACTGGAATATAAGCTTGCGACTTGTACAGCTGGCACATGACCGACATTTCTATCACTTATTAATTGGATCACCCAAAATCACGACCTTATACGTCTTATTTTAATCGTTCACTGAATCGAAATAACTTTTTTTCATTTACGTACTTCCGCATTTTCGGTTTGTCAACACTCGAATATATATTTGCAGCTTTGACAGCTCACACATTAGAGATATAGATGTTGCAGTTGTGACAGCTGACACTTTAGCGATATAGATAGGAACCGCTCTTAACCCCGCACTACACACACTATTACAACACTCTTGACGAGTCTCTTAACCTAACACTTTTTCGTCATCCACTGACGTTGACTTTTTTTTAACGTCTTCGTACTTTTCTTTCGTCGACACTTGAACCCGAGACTCTACCGAGTCTCTTGAACTCTTTTCCCGATTTCTGATTTTCGAACGTTTCTGTATATCCGCGAAATCAAAGGGCACATACATATGAAGACGTATTAGTGTTATTCGTGTTACTCGTAACCAAAACTTTTGGTCGAATAGGAACACAGGGATATGTCGTCAGTCGCGACCAATCAGAAACACAATAGCCACACGAGCCCTTTCTCTGTGTCATATACATACACGCACGCATACTTCGGTCATCGCATAATTTTGCCCGTGCAAAGTTTTTTCTCACCAATTACGGCATCAATCGGGTTGATTTATGGACCAATCGAGGGGGGATAACTCAATTAGTCTCCAGTTCAAATTTCAAATCATAAGATGACGCCTGGGCTTAGTAATTCAAGAAAGAGTTTCCCCCC
>JACEOJ010005430.1:47362-98100 GCA_013761285.1 Campoletis sonorensis | reverse complement strand
TCAGTCAAACAGTTAACAAGTGAAGTTAACAAGTTCAGTTCATCGTCGGTAAAAATCGATCAAAATCAAAATCTCTGAGAGTAAAATCCTCTATGGAATTACCTCAAACTTCAACCGTGACTTAATAAGTGTAATAAGTGCACGATCTAACCCGAACAAGTGAATTGTTCAACTCCGAATCTAAATCTGATTTGATAATAGCTAACTCCGAACGGCAAACAATAATCTTAAAACGAAAACAAATGTTAAACATAGTGTTAACATCGAAATAACTAAATTGTGAAACAACCAGTGTAATTATAAGTGAATAAATATTACGTTTATATTTATATAAAACAGATTTGTTCAAACGTCATTCCGAAGTGTTCAAATACAACGTTATCCAAACAAAATCCTCAATCCCAAAAATATAATACTTTGTGTCCGGGAATTACGCGGAACCCAAGAAAGACTTACTAGCGACAGTCAATATTTCAAAAGTCGCGCTCTAAATCGGCGACCGCGTAACCCAACCTATACCTCCCTCTTGGGACGTAACATACTCAATTTTCCGGTGAGTCCCCCCCCCCTCCCTTGGTGACTCACGACGTTCTGTATTCTTTTATGTGATATTTTATCGATTACTTTAATCGAGATTTACATATTTGTGAGTTATTATACGGTGTAATATTGGCTAGCCTAGGCCACCGTGTTTCGTCGTAATTTTGTTGTTTCGCGTTCAAGGCCCGCCACTACCAAGCCGCGCTGGTTTGTTTTCGTGCTATCGTTCTCTAACTCGGCCTCGAGTACGTTGAGCAATGTTTTCGTTCTTTGGCCTCGAATTCCTTTGCTATTTCGTTCTTGAATTTATTTTCCCTTATTTTCCGTATTTCTTATTTCCGAAAAATTATTTCATATATGTCGTTTCATGTTAAGTTACCTTACTTTGTGCCTTCGGGTTTTCGCTACTGTTATTCGTTTAGATTGTTTCAAATATTATCGTATTTATAAATTCCGTCATGCCTATTGTATTTTGTTGATTTCTTCAACTTATCATGTCAGATTCGATTCTGACCTGCCTCCGGGCTCCAACTACCTGAATGCCGATTGAGTTACCTGAGTTAGTGATGTACTCGCTAACTTCATTGATATTCCGGTTATTTATGTTATTTTTCGTTATCTTCGCTATCATGACCTGTCTCCGGGCCTTGATTACCTGATTTACGGTTGAACTACCTGAGTTAGTGACGTATTCACTAATTCCACTAATATTCCGGCAATTTACGTTATTTTTCGTTATTTTCGCTACCACCACCTGCCTTTGGGCCTTAATTAAGTAAATTTCGGGTGAATTACCTGAGTTAGTAACGAAGACGCTAACTCCATCGTGATTTAATTCTTTCAAGGCCTTTTTTATTCAGATTGTCTACAATTACCTGCCTTCGAGCTATCGTGCCGTTTCTTCCAGATTTTGTTATTGTTCGTTTGAGTTTAGTGTTTTATTTCAATAAATCATGGTTAAAAATTAGATTCAACGTTTTTGGCTTTATTTCATTTGTAGACCCGATTCTTTACTCTCGCCCCGAACTAGCCCCTCTACTTTTAAGTATCTCAGCTGAGCTGCTTAGTCGGATCACCCTGAATCCCCGTGAACTCTCGGACCATCTCGTCTACCGCATCTGCGCTGGAGTGGACGAACTTGAAGTCGGTTTCACCGGTGGTGCTTCGTACCTGGCGCCCAGTCCACCCCGGCCGGATCACGTTGGTCCGAGAGGAATGCAAGGAAGACTTCAGAAGGGACAAATGGACCCAAGATGGAAAAATCCTGTTACAATGGTTATGTGGAAGGCCCCGTTTTTGTTATTCTACAGAATATATAAAGTATCGTACTTCTCCAAATATTGTTCCTCTAGTTCATAGATTTATCATTTTCTCAACCTTAATAGAAACACCATAGCAATTAAATCATGACGATCATTCGAGTTATGACCAGGTAGAAAATCTTTTGTTATGTCTTCCCAGCGAGGGTTACGGGTGAAAGTAATTAAAAGGTCAGGGCGGCCATAGCATCGTACATATGTCATAGCATTTTGGGTACGCTCATGCTGTGACAGGTGTTCAGGAATGAGCATAGATTCACGGGTATCGCGAGCCTCAGGTTATGGTTCGCGCTCTGCCTCAATTAGCGCCACGTGTCGGGCGACAATTCTCATGTGCGACGGGTAATGCGAAGCCCTTCGGTCAAGGGTTCACGCGTTACCGCGGGCGTCGCCACATTCCGGGCCATCAATCAATTTTGGGCAATTGGTCATGCGCGAGATCGATACCCATCGATCGCCATGATTGATTCCTCAGTCTTTGATCACCGGCGAGAGCAGCAACCACGTGTGTGACTACTGTCTTTTCGGCCATCTTAATAATCAGTCTTCTCAATACTTTTCCTCGGTAAAATCTCACGGGTACAAAGCGTCCTTACAAAACGCTTTGCACAGTTTAACTCACAATCAATCTCGGAACTCATTCTCAAGTATATTTTCTCAATTCTCAACGGGATCTTCGAGATATTTCGGGATTGTCACACACGTGTCGCGCTCACACGTTTCGTACCTCGGGTTACTCTTGACCACGAGGCCGACGGCACGTATTCTCGGGAGTTTCTCACCACGTCTTTCGGGATTTCTATCCTCTATCTTTTTTATTGTATAAATTAGACTCTCAATAAACTAGTGTACTTATTTTGTATATTTTTCGTTGTACCGAAATTATTTCCACCTACACCAGATCCTCATTACAAAACAACAGGATTACAGAATTTCCTCGACATCAACGCTCAACCAACTCCTCGAGCTTACCAAAATAGTCTTGTCACATTTGTTCTGTCCCAAATAATGTTTTCCTTAATTGTAGGTGATACATGAATTTATAAATTATTGCCGTCAAAAGTTTATCGAATTTATCAAGAGACTCGGTAGAGTCTCGAGACAAGTACATTTGGAAGCTCTGTCTGTCGTCTGCTGGCCCGACGATCGTCTGAGTACATTATCTCTGAACAAAGCAAATTTTGGTGGTGGGGGTAAAAACTGAAAAGCATTTTCTCCAATTACGAAGCTCTGGAGACGAATGATGAATTGAAAATTGAATCCAAGAGTAATTAAGGAAAAATCTTTCGATTGAGCCCTAGATCAGCACGATTGATGCCGTATTTGCTGAGAAAAAACTTTGCACAGGATCAAGATTATGCAAAAATTCCAATACATCGAAGAATTTGACGTGTCCGTATATGTCACAATGAATGGCTTCAGTCTGTCTATCGAGGTTCTCATTAGTCACGAGTATGACTACATTCTTCAGTACCCATACCACGGAAAGTTCGTGTTTGATGGTAGTTTTGACAGTGTAAAGTGCGTGACGTGTAAGCAGCGTGTTTCTTGCGGACTTCCCGTAGATCCAGCGTAGGCAAAATTTGAATTAATTTGTACGTCAGAGTCGCAAATTTTCATCAGAATGTTGACAGACGGTAAAGTCAGAATAATTAACGCAAACAGAACTCGTGTGAAAACTTTGAAAAAGTAAAAAAAAGGCGCCAAGTATAAAAAGTCGCACCTTAGTTATAATATGATCAGTCTATATTCTTGTTACACTTGCCAAAACCCAAAAACTATATATTCCCTTGTTTTCTTTAACTTTCCTTGCTCTTTATTCTTTTATCAGGAGATATTTACCGGGCCAAAAATCCCCTCGCCGGGGAAAAAAACCTTGGACAAGTACATTTGTTGACCCCCGTTTCCATTTGTTTTCACAAAAAAAACTACTCAAAAAAGTACAAAATTCTCAAAAAATTGGCAAGATCGAAAATGATTGACCTTCAGCACTAAAATTTATAATATCAATAATAGGACAAGTGTTTCATTGTAGCTTGAGGATGGAGTATTAAAAAAAAAGCAAAAAATAGTTGGGCATTGAAAAAAGTCACCAAAATGTACTGTGACGTTGTTATTTTTGAGCAACGTCCCAAACGATAAAAAGATGAAAAACTCCGGTAAGAACACCGAATTACCGTCTCTCCCGCTCGGTGCTTCGGTCAAGCGACGATCTCACAAGGCTTTCTCAGGGAAAATATTATAATTACCATTAATTGACATCCCGCGAATATTTCTTTGTCTCGACGAAACGACAAAAAGTCTTAAATAACGACGATTAAAGGAAGAAGGAAAAGGAAGGTCAATCATCGAAATATTACTGTACTTCGAGCAGGGCTCGTACAGTTGACCATATCCCGTCGTTGCCAAACTCAAGGTCGAGCTGAGTTCGAACTCTCCTAGCGAAAACAAAAGGAAGGACGGTTGAACGAAGGAATCATCGAAAAACATCGAGAACACGAGATTTTCCGTTAGCGCCAGCGATCGCGTTCGTCTCCCCTTCGTAAATCAGGGCAGTATCGTCCCTCATTGTCTCAAGTCATTCGTTCGAATTATTATAATGGAAACACCATCATCGAAATATTCCGTAAAACATTTGGATCGTCCTATTATTGTCAATATTAAGCGAGCCAGGGGTAAAGAACAGTATAAACAACGCTGAATTAATGTCCCGATAAATTAAATAAAAATATCAAGAAATCGGTGCCCCGTCTAACGCTCGCATGAATATTTAATGTGACGGACCTGTCAATCATGTGGGGGAAATTTTCGGAATAAGAAGGGCGGAAGGGGGACGTCGAACGGCTCGCGAAGGACTGTCGATTTTGTCAGATTTTCGTTAAGTACTGGGCAAGACAGACGTGTTAGGAGCTGAGAAAATACCGTGAGTTATCTCCTTTGGCGCTTCCCGTTTTGGTTGGCGAGTTTCTTAATCGTGTGTTAAAAGTTTCCGAACAATTGTGCATTGATAAATCGTTTTGTTCCGATTAATCCACTCGGGAAATAGGTCGCGGCGGCGACTTCGCCTCGTGAGAGAAGCGGGTGTATTAAATTCTTGTTTCTCTCTTTTATTAATCTTTCATGTTCGATGTTTCGTGAATCGTATCATATTGCTTAACTTAGTCAAATTATCGTGAGAATTAACGTCGCGACCGTCAACGGAAATCTCAAACGTTTCGGTAATTGTTCGTGTAAATTTGTGAAAATAATTCGTCGGAAAGAATCGCGAACGAGAGTGAGAGTGTGTGTGCGCGTATGAGTGTGAGCGAGAGAGTGAGAGAGTGCGAAGCGGCCGGTGTAACCGCGAAACGAAATAGCTCGACCACGTAACCGATTATCGGGGGCTTGGATTTTTCCATCTTAAAGAACCTTTTCTCAATAACTTCTTCGAGAATTCTTGATTACGAGTAGTTCCGTGTCAAGAAATAACGAGCTCGTATTAGAGTGTAAAACGTGTAGGATCCCGGTCGCGATTAAATGCGAGTTGACGTGTGTAAGTGTGTTCGTAATTTTTCTCGACGAAGGTTTGTAGAGTCCCGCGTTCGTTACGATTTCGCAAAATGTTGACATTGACCGAAAATTAATCCCGAGCGTATTTTTTTTTTGTATTATTAAATTTCATTTTATTAATCCCGTGTTAAATTTATTATTTGTTGAATAAAATATGAAAATTGTTAATTGTTAAACGGTAACTTCTTGTCGAAAAATTATCTCTGGAATTATCTCTTGAATAACCCTCCCCATCCGCTGCAGCGAAGCTGGTCAACTATCTTTCGTCTTTTGGTCGTGTCGCTCTCGCGACCGGCGCCCAACAAATTTTGTGATTACTAAATTAAACAAGCGGCCAAAAGAAGAAAGTTTTGTGACATTAAGTCGGCAAAAATTTAATGATTAATTAGAATTCACGTCACAGTACAAAAATAAAAATAGGTCAGAAGAACAGAGTCCAGAAAAAAAAATCGGAATGAGAAAAAACTGGAAAAAAAAAATTTCAAACGAAAAAAATGTAATTGAAAAAAAAAAAAATTCGACCGAAGTACTTGGCTAGTTCGTACCATGAGGAATATATTACGTGATCCTAGCTAAGCAAAAAAACTCGCCAAGTCCTTCGGCCGAATTTTTTTTTTTCAATAAAATTTTTTTCGTTTGAAATTTTTTTTTTTCAATTTTTTCTCATTCCGATATTTTTTCTGGACTCTGTTCTTCTAACCAATTTTTATTTTTGTACATTTTGGTGACTTTTTTCAATGCCCAACTATTTTTTGATTTTTTTTAAATACTCCATCCTCAAGCTACAATGAAACACTTTTCCTATTATTGATATTATAAATTTTAGTGCTGAAGGTAAATCATTTTCGATCTTGCCAATTTTTTGAGAATTTTGTACTTTTTTGAGTAGTTTTTTTTTTGTGAAAACAAATGGAAACGGGGGTCAACAAATGTACTTGTCCAAGGTTTTTTTCCCCGGCGAGGGGATTTTTGGCCCTGTTATGCCCCGGATAGCAACCACAATTTAAGAATATAGTTTTCACACGATAAAGTAAGAATCGAGCACATTCCTCGATCACGAGCGCGTCTCAGGTTCCTTCGACCCTGAACGCCGGAAATCCCGAATCGCTGACGGTGCATCACGCCACCGAGCGTTCGAGAAGGAATAATTAATAGAAGGGGTAAATTATCCATAATCTGGGGGAAATACGTAAATCATTAAAAGTAGTGACAACGCCCAAAAAAGGCAGTCTGCGTTTACAAGTCAGAAGTCTACGACATTCTAACTAGAAATTGGTCTCGAGGCAAATACACCTCGACTTTGTGAAATCACATTATTCTCAATAAACCTAATAGTACTTTTGTATAATATTGAGTTGGAGATTGACTCATTTTGGCAATCCTCGAATTACCTGTCCTCGACAACTCGTCCCTACGCTGACGAAATTCGCGGGCATAACAGCCCGGATATCATTTCTTTTTTCTGAACCTTTCACTTTCATCAATAAATTTTTGCATTTATGGTCCGCCATATTGGATCTGCTATTTTGAATTCCGAAATTTTGGGTGCAGATTTGTATTCGGCGACCCCGAGTCCCCCGAGTACTAACTTTCGCTTTCATATCAAACGAATTTCGCAGTTATTGCTCGCCATATTGTATCCGCTATCTTGAATTTCGAAATATTGGGTGCAGATTTGTAATCAGCGACCCCGAAAACCCTCGAGTACCATGTTTTGCTTTCATCAAACAATTTTTGCATTTGTTGTACGCCATATTGTATTCGCTATCTTGAATTTCTAAATTTTATGTGCAGATTTGTAATCAGCGAACCCGAAAACCCCCGAGTACAAAGTTTTGAGGTAATTGCAAGTATGGAAAAATGTGTGCTTCAAAGGGTCAAATTGATAACTATTTTCACGTGAATTATTCCGGCTTTACCGTCTGTCAACAGTTTGATACGAATTTGCGACTTTGACGTACAAATTAGTTTAAATTTTGTCCACGACGGATCCACGAGATATCCGCAAAAAACACGCTGTTTACACGTCTGACGTCTCGCACTTTAAACTGTCAAAACTACCGTCAAATACAACAGCTGACACATTAGCGAAATAGATAGGAATATGTCGTCAGTCGCGACCAATCAGAAACCCGATAGCATCAAAATGCCTTTCGTTGTGTCGTATACAGACACGTCAAACTTCCAATGTGTTGGTATTTTTAGCATAATCTTGAGCCTGTGCTAAGTTTTTTCTCAGCAAATACGACATCAATCGTGCTGATTTAAGGCTCAATCGAAAGATTTTTACTTAATTCGTCTCGAAACCAATTTTCAAGTCATCATCTGTCTCCTGAGCTTCGTAATTCGAGAAAATGACTTTCAGTTTTTACCCCCACCACCGAAATTTACTTTATTCAGAGATAATATACTCTGGCGAGCCTCGGGCCAGCAGACGACAGACAGAGCTGTCAAATGTACTTGTCCCGAGAGTCTACCGAGTCTCATGATCTCCTAGCTTTTGGCTATAAAAAATGGTACTTCTCTTTTTTCTCTACCTCTTGCTTTTTTCTTCCTCTGTCATGTTCGTTGTCAGTCTTTATTTTCAAAAATAATCGGAATCACTACCTTTTCATGTAGCCAAGCAAAAGAAGGGCGAGACTAAATTCCTTTCGAAATTCTTTGAGGATGTTTTAAAATAAAATCAATAATTATTCATGAATGATTGCTTCTCGTAAATGCGAAAACCAAAAGAAAACTATGAACAGGAGTATATACAAAAAAAGTATTGTTTATTGTTCCATACTACATACGAACTTCTTTTATAGTATTCAAAAACCACGACTGAATCAATTAATTTCGGCACAAGTTCGATGCCGAGATAATACAAAAACTTGGCGTGCATGGTTAAGACAATAAGCCCGGGAAGATAAAAAAATTATATAATGCTTCAACAGATGATTAGCTCTGGAGCAACGGTATATCGTAGTGCAAGCGAATGGATGGAATGAGAAATGTTGAAATGAGACACATGGAATTTATGAAATGGGGTCTATAGATCGTTAGATGGAATTTATGGGATTAGATGGATCGATGGATCAATGAATGAATCGATGGATGGAATTTATAGGACTGGATGTATGGATCGATGGATGGAATTTATGGGGTAGCATAAATGGACCGATAAATGAAATTGATATGATGAGGTAGATGGATTTAATGGGATTTATACAATTGATGAAATGAGATGGATGGGATGAATCAATAGAATTGATGGGATGGGATGGGATGAACGCATCAATTGATGGAATTGATGGGATGAGATGAATGGATTGACGAGTAAAATTGATCGTGGATCGACGGATGGAATGGATCGGATGATACGGATAGCGGATATTGAAGAAATGGTTCGGATAGATGAATGAATTCATGAAATTGGGTGGATGGGTTATTGAACCGTGAATTAATGAATGGAATGCTAGCATGATATCGAGAGAATGAATGGGATAAGATGGTTGGATGAGAGAATGGGACATGGATATGGATGGATAAAAATCCCCTCCCCGGGGAAAAAACCCTGGACAAGTACATTTGTTTTACTCCCGTTTCTACCACTTTATACAATATATGCCCCCCCCCCTCCTCCTAAAAACATAGAAAAAAATTGATTACAAAAAAAGGAGCCTACTATCAAAAAACTAAAATTTATAATATCGGTAGTAGGACAAATATTTGATGAGTGTTCGATAATAGATTGATAAAAAAAATTCAAATGATTAATTGGTGATTAAAAAGAGATTACCAATGTACGAAAATGAAAACCAACCGTAACCAACATAGCCCAGAAGAGGAAAAAAATAATCTAATAAATTCAAATTACAGAAAACGAAAATTTCAAACGGAAAAAATTGAATTAAAAAAAAAAATTTTGGCCGAAGTACTTGGCGGGTTTTTGTTGCTTAACTTGAATCACAAGACGTATTACTAATAGTTATGAACCCGAGTCAGAATCTACATTTCGATTCTGTGTTTGAAATGTGAAACAGAATTCTCGTGTCTGCTTCTTCGTGCGAATACTTGTAATTTTCATCTTCTGATTTCGTGATGTGGTTACCGATTACTTGGTATGCAAAACACCGATCGTCAACCGTGAGGAAAACCTTCTTACTTTAAAGAATCGACGTTACACTATCGTTCGCCCAGTACTCAGCTAAAAAGCTTACGAGAGATTCTTTGAACTTTCGATTTCGTGAGCTTTTCAAAAAATCAGTCGGTCTGGTTTGGTCAGCTCCTACGATACTATTGGGAATGCCTATTGCACGGAGTTTCTCGCGCGTGCAATCTTTAATTAGTAATTGGTCTAATTGTATGTATCAAACACTATTAGAATTTCAGAGGCTTTTGTGTTACATGTTTTCATCAGAACGTCTCCGCGACGTTACCAAAACTTTGAGGCAAGGATGCGCCGATGGTATGCATGAAATAGAAACCATGAATTATATTAATTTTAACTAATACGGGTGGTACAGATAAACTTTAGATGTCAACAGCCTTCCTGTGTAGCTTTCTCTGTTGCATGGATATCACCGGTGTAATTAGCAAAAGTGGGCGGCGCTGGGGCAAGAGGATAAGTAAGCCAAGCCGCTATATCTATTTTTTTCCAATGCTATATTGCCAATAAACGCCCGAATACGTCTCTTCCCATTGTAATCAAAGCTTGCTTACTTCCATCTACACTTTTGTGTGCTTCTTTCATGCTCTCTGAAGCAAAATTCATAATTGGATGTCGCTTTACGGGTCTCGAAAATCGTGATTCATCGTTCTCACATTCTTTTATAAATTGAATTTTGTTTTCTCTACACAATGATTTGGCTTTCAAAAGCAAATCAGCCACCGATGAAGATGCAGCTCTTCCCGTCGCAATGTGAAATAAGCTATTCGGGTCCAAGGAACAATCGAATAGATTGATATTCTGTTTGATTGCGTCAACAATCTTGGCAACAGCTGTACGATCTTTGTCGATTCTACTTTTTGACAGTTGATAACTAATGTCGCCTCCGCGAGCTATTGACTGTTTTGAGCACTTTTGAAACAATTTTGGTTCTCATGCTGTGGCTCATGGCCCAGCGTTGCCTAGCAGGAATTGAGTCTATAAAATGATTAATGCCTGTCAAAGAATTTGCTGCCTCCCCGTTGATACTTTGAGCCAACGTCAACTCGATGGGAGCTCGCGCTAGGATTCTGCTTGTGCGCTTTACGCCAAACGCCCGTCTTTTAAAATCGTGCAGTAAATCGGAGTTGGTAGTTTTCAAAGTTAGTAAATTACACACGTGCTTGAGTAACCATCTCGCGTGATTCGATGGACTTGATATGAAAAACAAATCGGCGATGTTGAAAATTGCTGTTACGTACAATTCGAAATTTGTCACGAAAGTTTTTGTACCGCGTGACAAACCGACGCATACCAGGAGACATATTCGAAACATCATTTGGCCTTATAGGTGTTCCTACGGCTACATTAAAATCATCTAGCAGAATTTTGGGGGACACCTCACTTTCAAATAGGAAGCGCTCGAAATGCAGAGTTAGAAGTGCAACAGAGACTTGTAGGTGCAATCTTTTACACCGATTGAAATGCCTACTATCGATGAAAGAAATTATGGAACTACCTGCCAAGACTTCAGACTGGATTAAAAATCTGTGATACTGCAAGCATCGACAAATTTTCCTACCGCTTGGAAATATGCCATCTGTAAATGTAACGCGGCAATGTTTATAAAAATATCGTTATATTTCAGAGCCTCGCTGTGCCGAATGAGCATTGCCATTTTGGCAATAGCCAAATCGTCAGTAACGATTATTTTAGATTGCTCGCAGTGCCTGGCAATAGCGGCAGCATATTTGAAAGTTAGGTTTATAACTTCGTGAGACATAGATGAGGCAGTGTTAAAATCCAGATGGCTATCCAACCTTCCGGAACAAACACGCGCCCTTTTGACAATCCAATCAAAAGCCGATCTCACGGAACTTGGTACGCTCGCCGACAAAATTCACGAAATCTTGTAAGTAACCGAAACCTCGTCGATCGCTCCCGCTCCAGCCCCGTCCTCAGATATTACCCTACAAATCGCAGCGCTCACCCAACAGGTATCGGTCCTGGCGAAAACTGTCAACGACATGCGTACCCGACGCTCGCGTTCACGCTCCGATACTCATCGAAATCCGCGTAGACCGCGCAGCCGATCCAGCAGACCGAAAGTCGATCCAAAAACCAACGTTTGCTGGTATCACACCAAATTCGGAAAGAATGCACGATCATGTGCAAAAGGTTGCAAATTCGAGGGAAACTCAACAGAGAATCACTAGAGGCGGAGAGTGATCCTCCGACCATTTCCCACCGCCTTTTCCTACTAGAGCTAACATACAAATCATGATTTCTCGTAGACACCGGATCAGACCTAACAGTGTTTCCAGTATCGCGACTAAGCACAAGACCCCAAGCAACCCCGTATCAACTTTTCGCAGCAAACGGTTCACACATCAATACGTACGGATTCTTCGTGATGTCCTTGAATCTCGGGCTGCGGAGAATATTTACTTGGAGACTCATTGTCGCGGATGTTTCCAGACCTATTATTGGATCCGACTCCCTCAGCCATTTCGGTTTGGTTGTCGACCTAAAGAACAACAGGTTTATCGACCTACAGACGAGCCTATGGGCCCAGGGACAGCGCAAACTAACGCACTCAATCAAGTCCGTCAAAGCACTACACGGAGACTCCAAGTACCACGAATTGCTTGGCCAGTTTCCCGAAATCACACGACCAGAAGGGTGTTTCAAGGAAGCCAAACACAATACGCTCGACTACATCAAAATAACGCCCGGACCCCCAGTCGTAAGTAAAGCGAGAAAACTCGCGCCCGACAAATTGAAAATCGCGAAACAAGAATTCGAAAAAATGAGGATTCGAAAAAATGAGAATTCGAACGCTCCGTCACAGCGTTTCGAACACATCCATATTGACCTAGTTAAATTGCCTTCTTCCAGAGGATTCAGCTCGTGTCTCAAGATCATCGATCGCTTTACCCAATTTCCAGAAGTTGTACCGCTCCAGGACGCTTCGACCGAGACGGTGGTTCGCGCCCTAATGCTCAACTGGATTTGCCGGTATGGCATTTCCCTGCGCGTTACATGAGACCAAGGCGGCCAATTCGAAGCACATATGTTTCGCAAACTCACGGAATTACTAGGAGTTCACCACCTACGCACGACACCATATCACCCTCAGGCGAACGGGTTAGTCGAAAGACTGCATCGCCAACTGAAGTCAGCATTGCTTTGTCACCAAGAGAATTGGTGCGACGCTCTTCCCGCTATACTCCTCGGGCTGAGGGCAGCATGGAAGGAGGACATCTCGACTTCTCCCGCCGAACTCGTCTACGGCGAGCCGATACGCCTAGCGGGCGAATTCTTATCACCATCGACCAAAAACTTTTCGGCAGCCGAGATGGTACACGTCCTAAAAAACCATTTCGAAAATTTGTCACCAGCGCGCATGTCTCGGCACGGCCAGCGCAAAGTTTTTTGTTTCAGAGATCTGCAAACCTGCACGCACGTCCTGGTTCGCAACGATCGGGTCCGTGTGTCATATTCATCACCATGCGAAGGCCCTTACCCTGCGATCACGAGACACGACAAATATTCCGTCATCACTTACCAAGGCCGTAATATCCCCATCTCGATCGACCGTCTCAAACCGGTGTACTCAACGTAAGATGGAAACGAACAAGCCGAAATACAACAACAGCATGCCGAGAACACCAAATCGTCGCGAAAAGTTGTCTTCAAAACATAATTGTTTCGACACTCCACATTATCATAATAATGTGTCTTCCATTCCTTCTTTTATTATGTATGAATTACTTTTTTCTCAAAAAAAAAAAAAAGAAAAACAAGAAAAGAGTCATGTGGCGATAGCCTCATAAGAGCGGAATTCTTGTAATCCCCCTCTCTATCGATACTCGAGCGTAATTGGCGAAATTACTCGAGAACAAAATCGAGATCAGTAGAGACCGGGCCGCGCGACGATATTGTACGATCCCGAATAAACACATCCGCATATCTCGCAACTTCTCTTGCACTCTTTCATTGCTCCGAACAAACCCTCTACATATATACCAAGTTAAACTAATAAATGATAAAAGCCAAAAAATAATATAAAGACGTTCGTTCAGGGTCCGTCGTTATAGAGATGGGTTGCGGCGACGTTGCTCCTTATTCGAAATACAACTCGATATTCTAAACAAACTTTAGGCAAATCGTTCAGAGAGTCGATGTCACCCAAACATCCAGAGCCATAAAATAACTATGAGAGCTATAGCACACACGGAGAAAAACCACTCTCTATTCAAGGGTTTGAGAAAAGTACCCCTGCTGCATCATGCTCTGTGCACGTGGTCTGTGCATGAGTCGCATTCATTGTCTCTCAAGATCCTTGGACTTACGCCCTCCGTAACGAACTAAAACGAACGATATATTCTTTCCAAGAAAAATGAAATAATAACTTGATGACTTGCATAAAAGATTAAGAAATAATAATTGTTAACTCTAAGAAGAATTTCTCCAAACATTTGGGAATTCGAATAATTTCGGGGAATGAATGAAACATATGTACGGATACTTATCGAGAAAGAGCGAAACTATTAGAATTATATTCTTCAATTTTTAAGTAAAACTCTGAATAATTAAGATCCAGGCTGGAGTCTTTGTGCAATAAAGCGCGAAAAGAAAAACTATCGATGTCAATGAGAAAACTCTACGTCCTAGGTGGAGAGGGAATCTGTAACCGCCCAGGATCTTGCTAAGGCTAGAACTCACCCCCACCTTAGACAAATTTGGACCTGTTATTTAAGCATGCACTCATGCATGAAAAAGGGCATTCTTGTTCTTTTCAATGACCGGGGTGTTTCGCTTTCTTTTCGCGCTCCAGTGCAGTTTCGAATTCTTGCCTTTTTGTAACTGGCAGTCTAATCTTTGTTATTCAAGTAAATCAGTGTTAAAAAATTCTGTAATAATTTGTGAAGAACTTTAATCATTTTATTTTTCATACCGTAATATACTTATTTTGAATTATCAAGTAAAAATAGTGAAAATCAATTTTTGTTATCCATCATCGCCACCTCATTTCAATTTCCGTTCATCTTGGTCAACCTTAAGCCGATTTCAGAACCAGGTAGGTGATAAAACGTTATAATTTCTTTTACCATCGTTTTTTTTTTATTGGGGTAATACCACAAAAGTTTTCTGAACATTTGTCAAACATTTTACATCCACAATGTCTATCTTTATCTGTTTTTCTTTTAAATTGATCCGCAGGATCATCCTTATTATAAAAAATCAAATTAGATGGGGTAATTAATTTAATTGAACGGGATTACACTCTCTAGGCCGTCCTGAGCAATTTTTCGCGAGGTTAAGCTCGAAAAGGCTGTGTTTCACCTAAGTTTTTCGAAAAACGTGTAAAATGGAGGGTTCTCTCTCTTTGACCGGGATGAAAACCACTGGGTTGGACGTAACAACACTTTCGCGATCTTTATAACCAACCAACCGCGATATAGTTATAGCTGACACTTCCACGATCCTATAACCAAACGCGATATGGTCAGCTGTCGAGCGTCGAAAATGCGTCCGAAAATTTTCACTAATTTTTATAGCATGCTAATTTAAAATTAATTCATATCTCCAGTACCTTTCAAGCTACAGAGTTCTAGTTAGGCACAATCGAAAGGAAAAAAGAAATAAAAAAATACGTGAACTTACAATGTTTTCTAAAGCACTATAATTTGATAAATTTTACGGAAAACAGATTTGAACGTTTTGGAAAACAGTTGCTAAACGCGGTCCTTGGTGTAAATGAGTCTTGTAGCGACTCGTCTTTGACGAAGACAGTATAGGTAAATGTACTTGTCTCGAGTCGCTACGGTGACTCTTGATAAGAAATTTTAATGCCGAACGCAAATCATGGACTTTTATGATTATTTTTGAGACGTATCTTTTTGGAAGGATTTTCTTCTTCCTCGTTAATTGAATGTCAGACAGCACTAGGATACTTGTTCTTTTATTGATATGAACAAATCTAGTGCTGAACGAAAATCATGAACTTTTATTATTATTTTCATTTTAGTACCGTCTTTACGTTTTCTTGAATTTTTTTCAGTGTTCTGAATTTTTTTCTTTAAGAGGATTTTTTCTGCCGGTTTTCTCTACTGTTTAATTTATTGAGCGTTCCAAGTTTTTCGACCATTCAGAAGACATTTGAATTGAAATACCAATGTTCACTGAATCCAATAATTTTTGATGAATGTTTTCATTTAATTCATTCACTTAATGAATTTTGAGATAATTTGTAATCTATCTCAGAAAAAAAGGTTTTCATTTGAGAAATATCATTAAATGTGAACAGAGAAAAAAATTATATTTTACCATATGAAATTTCATAATTTAATGCAGTATTAATGCAAAAATATATTGTTTTCCTCAGTTTAAGTCATAAGAATTGACTTTTATTACAAGCCGGAAATTTTTCTCGATGTTGTTTGACAACTTGCAGTAATTGTTAAAACTGCGCGTCGTTTTTTGTCAAGCATTGGTTGTATTCCCATACCGGCGCTACTCCACGCTCTGCTGCGTCATTTATAACTTTTAAATGCTTATTCTTTAATCACAAAGAAATCATAACCTGAAAAAATTCTCTCAAAAAAATTCTAAAAGACCGAAAAATACCATAAAATATAAATCACCTAAAAGTAAACTCTCCAGAACGACTCCCGTCGAAAAACTTGAAACCTTCAAAAAATCTAGAGACGCGGCAGCGTCTTAACGCCACGTATGAAAAGAAAGAGTGCAAACGACCAAGGCAAGTCGCGCCGTAGAATAGAGAAAAACCCCAGAAAATATCCTCTTAAAAAAAATTCGAAGAGACTGAAGAAAATACAAGGAAATGTAGAAATGGTACGAAAATAATGATAATAATAAAAGTCGATGATTTCGTTTAGAACTAAAAAATTCCATATCAATAAAAGGACAAGTATCCTATTGATGCCTGAGAATCAATTAACGAAAAAAAAGAAAATCCTTCCAAAAAGACACGTCTCAAAAAATACTAATAAAAGTCCATAAATTCCGTTTATCACCAAAATTTCTTGTATCAATAAAAGGACAAGTATTTCATTGATGTCGGAGAATTCAGTAACCAGAAATGCGAAGAAATCAGTTGTCGCTGGAAAAGAGTTGCTAAGTTACAAAAATAGATTTGAAACGAAAAAATCAACATTTCATTTACGTAGAGGATTCAAATTTACAATATCAATACTCGGACAAGAATTTTAATGGTATTTTTTAAAATTTACAAGATTAAACTTCTAGAAAAGTTTCAATGGTATTTAATTAGTTATCCATGCCCCTCAAATTTTCGGACCCGTGGTTCTCCCACTTTGTTCCCCCGTTTGAAATAGAAAGCCCCCTTGGATTTTCAGAAATGAAATTTTTCAATACCGTTCCACGACCATACCGTTCCAAGATCGAAATTGAAAGCTTTAACCAACGCGGAAAAATTGCAAAAATGGGCCACAGGTTATATAACTTGAGGCCACCAATATTGTTTGATTGGTACAAATTTGTTAAACGTTCACCACCGCACGTTGAGCGTATGCGCACAGTAGGGTGGCTGCAAGCAGGGTCGTATTTTTCGATTTGTAATTAAAGCCCGAAATAACAATTGAGGTATATAGAAAAAAAATTGCACAAAATTTGAATGCGTTAAAAAAATTGTTAAACATGCCACCGAGGGTTTGAAATTTAAAATGCAAAATACACGTATTTTGCGAATTCGTTACTTTTGTGTTTTATTGTTTGCATAATATTTCCGGGAAAATTCTAAAACTTGGCACATTTATTGTGCCTATTGAGAGCCACGTGAGAGAATTTTTGCAGATTTTTCCGAGAATAATTTTTGTGATTGCGAGTTTGACAAAGTTGACCATAATTAAGATTTTTCAGTTCTCTCAATCGGGTCGCAATTTTATTGATGAAGAGTCGGAATAGAGTGGCTTTGTTGACATTCGGATACATTTTTTGGTACTCTACGGCAACTTGCAACATATATTGTTTTTGATTTTCATCATGGCCAAAAAAATATATTTTCTCAACTCGTATTTGTTAGCCATTGTCACTCGCTCTGCTCCGAACAGTTTTTCGCCGGCTGTCGTATCACGATGAACGTCTACGTTGTAATGAAATAAATGAGGGTAGAACAAACCAGAGGCATGTTGTTTGTTTTGGCATCATAGACAAAGTCTTTGTGTTTTCAATAGAATTTTGCCGATAGAGGCGCCAAACTTGTTTACGATGTTACGCAGTAGTAACGGATGGAGCTGTCACGTCCGGAGTGGCGTGAAGGAAAAGTTCGGGTATTTGAACGTCGAGCGGTAAACGCTATGTCCCATAAGCTTTTCCCTGCAGTATTTATACGCAGAGCGTTTTTATCATTGTACTCCTAAGAGTGTCGTAGG
Source organism: Campoletis sonorensis (assembly GCA_013761285.1). NCBI lineage: Eukaryota > Metazoa > Arthropoda > Insecta > Hymenoptera > Ichneumonidae > Campoletis > Campoletis sonorensis. The sequence continues at coordinate 80,143 of JACEOJ010005430.1, read as the reverse complement.
CGTACACCAATGGACCTCGAAAAGTCTTGCTTTAACTTGATTGTGACTGAGGAAAGGATGAATTAAAGGTTGTGAACAAGAGCATTGGAATTCCTTATACACTCTTTAATGAAAGTAAAATGTTAGTAAAGGTACAATAAGAATGGATAGAGATATATATGATTCTCTATACGTTCTTCGTATAAAATAATATTAGTAAAATACAATTGGAGTTACAAACTTGGTATGATAATATGTTTAGTACTTTACCGGAGAGGTGTCTTGTAAATCTTTGGTTCGTTGTAGCTTACTTGTGTTTCGTTATGTCGTAAAGAAAGAGTTGAGAAGATTCTAAGTCCAAATGTTGAATTTGGTACTTTAACTTTGGCTACTGGACTCGACTCGCTCTCTTCTACAGAAGACCCGGAGTTCGGCCAGAGATTACCTTTATAAGACGTCTAACCGAATGACAATCGAACTATTGCTAACAGTATAGACGCGACTCTAGGTGCGAACGGAATGCAAAGCCTGATGGAAAAACCGCGGCTTTTATAGGGCGAAATCCGGAAGATGGCCGAGATATATTTCCCGAACGGAAGTATTTTTAAGCCTTTGTTTCTTGGAATTCGGTGAAAGAAAGTGGAAGGGCTGGTCGTGTGTGTAGGTGTTAGGACCGTCATTAGGGTGTAAATTTATGACTGCAGGTCGTTGATTGTAGTGTATGCTTGCTTGTAGCTGGTGTCTCAGGATCTTCGAGGGTCTTGGATATCTGTGTTTGTGACACGTGTTCGGAAGGAGTGAGATAGAAAGACAGAAGTTTGTGTGTTGGCTATGATGTCAAGTTTTATGAATGAAGAGTTTTGAGAATTAGGTTTCCTGTGAGGAGTATCGATTTCCTAATGGTACTGTAAATCACAGAAAAAAACTACCCAAAAAAGTACAAAATTGGCAAGATCGAGAATGATTTACATTCAGCACTAAAATTCATAACATCAATAATAGGACAAATATTTTCATCGTCGCTTGAGGATAGAGTATTAAAAAAAAAAGCAAAAATCAGTTGGTGTTTGGGAATGAGGCATTTAAATGGCCCGCTCGAACTCGCGCTCTTAGCGCGTCTCCACCGTCGCTCTCAAGCGTGCATGGCTGGGCGCCGGTTACCGGTCGGTGGCGCCGCCAGCATGAAGAACGCGACAACAGGATTCACGGCCATCTTGGACACTTGTTCACCGGCTCTCAATACGAGAAAACGTGCGCGCTCTTCATTCTCAATTTATTTGGTTACCTCATCTCAAATCTCCTTTCGTTTGTGACACAATTGTTCGGAGTGTTATTACGAAGCGAACTCTCACTTCAAAATATCTCAAATCAGTGTACTCTCATCGGACTTCTCATTTAAACCCACGCGGCCTTCTCATCAAAGAAATCGACTCGATCGAACACGTGTCGACGCACTCTTCGGTGCACGTGAGCGCTCAATTAGGCAATTAAAACTATTGTACTCAGGTAAAAACTCAACAATTAAACAAAAAGTGTATTCTCAACGCAATTCTCGTGTCGAACTTTATTTTTTCCACCCTGAATCTCCCGCACGAATCCATCCTGCCCTCGATCATATTTAGCGGCAAAATCCGGTGCAATTCCGGAACATTTGGTCCTTCGAGCCGGATCGAGGGCTAGTGCGTGAGATTTTTGTGTGTAAAAAAATGTGTGTGAACATTTCTGTGCAATTAAACGAAAGCGTCGGTTACTTTCGTTCTTGAGACTCCCGTGACAGCTCAAAGTGATGTGGTGGTGAAATCCCCTCGGTTCTCACTTTAATTATCATTTTTTGGACTCGTTATATAATGTCTTCCTCATCCCCTAAACTCAGGTGTACGAGGCATTCAAGGAAAGCGAAATGGATCCTTCCGGCAAGGGTGAGGACAGCTTAGCGGCAGATGAAGCCGCGGCACCTTCACTCTCCGTGCCAACTCAACGAGCAACGTCTCCGGCCAGCTCACGGTCTCCAACACCGGCAAGCTCTAGACCGCAGTCTCCGGCTGGCTCGCAAGACCCACCTTCTCGCAAGCCCTCGACGGTCATCTCGCTCGCCGTGCCACAGGGCGAAGAAGATGGCAAGCGCGACCGGTCTCCCTCACCGGCTCGCATCACCGGAGCATTGGCAGCTCAAATTGCCTCTCAAGACGAGTGGCTTCAGCTCCTCAATGCCACTCTGGACTCGATCGGCTACTCCATCGGCCAAGATCCCCCTCGCTCTTCCATCACGAGGTGGGAGCAACAGATCGATGAGCTCTGGGCAGAAGTCTCGCTCGGTCATCGTGAGATCACTCACTCTTGGCCAACAGGGAATCTCAACCATCCCTATTTCAAGGAGAGGTTCTGGTGGAAGGTCACGAACTTCAAAAACAACTCACGACTTCTTCTCGCTCGTCTTAAGGAGGAAAGCTCGCACTTTCGTGCTCCCCCGGTCAGCTCACAACAGGCCAGCTCTTCTGTGGAGTCGAAGCTCCCCAAGCTCGACTTGCCGAAATTCTCCGGGTCATTTTTAGAGTGGAATAACTTCTCGGAGCTCTTCGAGTCGATGGTGCTCAACCAGGAGACCCTCTCGAACGTCCAGAAGCTCCAATATCTAAAAATGAGCCTGAAAGGAGAAGCGGCACAGCTCGTGGCAGGATTTTCCCTCCAAGGCGACCAGCTCCAGTCGGTATGGGACACTCTGGTGGCCAATTACCAGGACAAACGCCGTGTGATCGCCACGTACCTGGACAAGGCGCTCGAACTCAAAGCCTGTGCTCCGAACAGCTACAAGGAGCTTCGCCACGCTTTCAACGTGGTTTCGGAGGGCTCAAAGGCGCTCTCAACTCTGGTCGCTCCCAAGGACATGGGGGATGTTCTGTGGGCGCATCTCCTGACTAGGACCCTGGAGAGCTCCATGCGAGAGGATCTCGCATTCTCTCTTGGGAATACGAGAGAGCCTCCGACTTACCAACAAGTCGAAGACTTTGTCCGCATGAAATTGCGAGCAATGGACGTAGCGAGGGACGAGAGCACCAGCTCATCAACAACCAAGGCCACTTCGAAGCCCAAGCCGAAGACCAGCCTGCAGGCCTCCTCCAACTACACGGCAAATCCCAACAGGTACGCTTGTGACTGCTGTCAAGCAGCTCACTATATTGCGTCATGCCCGGCCTTCTCGGAAAAGGCTCCAAAAGATCGGCGAGCATTTATAGTAGAGAAGAGGCTCTGCTTTAATTGTCTCGGGCGACACAGCGCGAAGGCGTGCAGATCGACGCTGCTCTGCCGAACATGCAAGGGGAAACATCACACCCTCTTGCACGAGGCCTCGCTCCATAACGTTCCGGCTCCCTCTACTCAGCCCGGAACCAGCTCGGTTCAAACGTAAGGGTGTTCAGCAGTCGTCGATCTCAAGGTCAACTCCACGGTCCACTCCTTAACACCTTCAAATCTCTCCAATCCAAACAATCAAACGTGAACGCTCTTTGGTCTCCTCAACTCCTCACGCCTTTTCGGGGCATTCGCTCTCAAAGGAGTCAGCTCCAGCCTTCTCAAATGGGCTTTCGCACTCTGTCGCTTCAGCGCCAAACCTCTCAAACACGTTTTCGCACTCTGAACTCTCAATGAGCAATTCTGCACTCATTTCCTCTACGGTCTCCTCTCCAATCGCCTCAGCAATCGGTCCTCTCTTGGTCTCCTCTTTCAGATCAGAGCTCAGCTTCGTGACGGAAGACGTCGTAACAACGCTACAACTACAACGCCAACGGTCATCGCTCCCGATCTCGGGGATCGGTGGAAACCAAGCATCAAGAACACGGGGAATTGTCCAATTGAAGCTCTGCTCGGTCTACTCACAGGAACACGTGACTGTACAAGCTCACGTGCTTCGAAAACTCGCGACAGCTCTACCGTCGATCGAGGTAAAACCAAAAGGATGATCACATCTGCGAAACTTAGACCTTGCAGATCCGCAATACCACATTTCAAGGCCGATCGACGTCTTATTGGGAGCAGATGTTTATGGACAAGTGATCAAACCGGAAATGATCACAGCCGATCCAAAATTGCCAGTTGCTCAACTGTCAACATTTGGGTGGTTGATCCTGGGACCAGTGGCAGCTCGGACAACTCAACGGAATCCCTCGGCATACTCTGGAACTGTGCATCTCGACTCGCACGAACTCCAGGAATCGCTAACGAAGTTCTGGGAACAAGAAGAAGTTCCTCTCGACAACGAAGTGGTGCTCTCCGCACAAGATCAAGAGTGCGAAGAACACTACCAGAAGACGCACTCCCGGGACGAAACTGGACGGTACATCGTGCGAGTACCAATGCACTCGCCCAGCTCTCTGCTTGGAAACTCATATCAGGCAGCTCAACAACGCCTGAAAAGCACTCTCCGCAAGCTCTCTCGGGATTCGGCATATAAGGAACTCTACGAGAGTTTCATGCGCGAATACGAGAGTTTAGGACACATGGTGCGCGCGCCCACCGCGACGTTGCGCTCTGAGGACTCGATCATCTACTATCTTCCGCACCATGGGGTGCTACGACCGGACAGCACAACCACCAAGCTGAGAGTGGTCTTCAACGGATCTGCTCGGACTTCCTCGGGCTACTCGGCAAACGATCTGATGCACACGGGTGCCAATCTGCTGCCAAACATCGTGGACGTGCTACTGTGGATCAGAAGGCACAAACATCTTCTCTCGGCTGACGTGACGAAAATGTATCGTCAAATCAAGGTTCATGAGGACGATTGGGACCTCCAGCGAATTCTCTGGACGGACGAACACCAGAACATCGTGCCCTACCAGCTCACAACCGTGACCTACGGCACAAAGGCAGCTCCGTTCCTGGCAGTTCGTACCATGCTCCAGCTCGCTGAAGATGAAGGACATCGGTTTCCGCTCGCAGGGCCGTCTATAAAAGTGGGAAGGTATGTAGACAACATATTTTGTGGGGCTGATACTGAGGAAAAACTGTTGGAAAAGGCTCAACAGCTTCAAGGACTTTGTCACGCGGGCGGATTCCCGCTGGCAAAGTGGCACGCCTCCAGTCCATCAATTCTCTCTCAGTTGGGATCTCCCGACGACAGGGTGATCGTGAAATTCGACGACTGCACAACCAAAATACTCGGAGTGCAATGGTCACCCAAGGAGGACAATTTTTCGTTCAGCTCACGGCCAGCACCGAAACAGAGTGCACTCACCAAGCGCTCTGTGCTCTCAGAAATCGCGCAGCTCTTTGACCCGCTCGGATTCATCACTCCCGTCACGATCAATGCCAAAATGCTCATTCAGGAGCTTTGGCTTCACAAAATTGGGTGGGACGAACCACTCCCAACGCCGGTCTCGCAAAAATGGCTGGCTGTCAGAGAAGACTTCAACAATGTTTCGATTGTTTCAGTTCCAAGGTGGTTCGGCACGAGTGAACGGGCTCGTGTTCATCTCCACGGCTTCTCGCCATGGCGGCGGTCATCTACATAACCGTCGAGCTCACGTCCACAACCAGATTGACGTCACTGGTCTGCTCCAAAACAAAGGTCGCACCTTTGAAACGCCTGACAATCCCGAGACTTGAGCTCTCAGGCGCTCTCCTCCTGGCCAAACTCGCTCGACACGTCAAGGACAAGGCGGGACTTGACGTGGAGGCAACGTATTTGTGGACGGACTCTCAGGTCGCTCTTACATGGATCAAAGCTCATCCATCCCGCTGGAAGGATTACGTGAGTAACTGAGTCACGCAAATCCAAGAGCTCTCCACGGATGCACAGTGGATGCACGTTCCTGGCACTTGCAATCCAGCGGATTGCGCATCTCGTGGAATGACAACGGCTCAGCTCGCCAGTCATCAGCTGTGGTGGACGGGACCACCATGGCTCTCCAACACTCAGGATCACTGGCCTCGTCAGACTGAATTCACTGACGGAGCCAGCACATCGGAAGCACGCCCGGGACTCTCCTTGGCTGGGACGATTCGTCACCAGGAGGACCACTGGGACCTGCTATTCAGGTACTCGTCGATCTTTAAACTGTTTCATGTAACAGCCTTGTGTTTCAGAGTCCTTGACCGCCTGAAACACAGAAAATCGACGCCCTCAGGGAGAATCGTCACGCCGGACGATCTCAGGAGAGCTCGACACTTCTGGGTGAAAGCAACTCAGGCCACGTTCTTCACCCAGGAAATAAAACTCTTGGAAAACGGGGGCACGCTCACAGCGTGTCATGCTCTCAGTCGACTCACCGCCTTTCTCGACTCTGAAGGAATTCTCCGAGTTGGTGGTCGATCGGCCAACTCCGCGTTATCCGAGGACGAAAAGCATCCCGCGATTCTCCCTCGAGAAGCGCATCTCTCCAGCCTCATCATCGACGAGGCCCACAGGAAGGCGCTCCATGGTGGTACGCAACTCACTCTTGCGTACACACGCCAGCTCTACTGGATCCTCGGAGGGCGAGCTCCAGTGAAAACACATGTGCTTTGGTGCGTGATTTGTGCGTGCCAGAGGGGGATCCGTGCACATCAAATGATGGGCCAACTACCTCTCTGTCGTGTCACTCCTTCTCATGCGTTTCAACACACGGGTGTCGATTACGCAGGGCCGCTCACTCTCAAGACATGGCAAGGTCGTGGAGCGAAGACACACAAAGGATGGATCTGTGTGTTCGTTTGTCTCACCACCTCTGCCGTGCATTTGGACGCGGTGACGGACTACTCCTCGGACACTTTCATCAAGGCTTACCGACGGTTCATCTCCAGGCGCGGAATTCCCACAGCGATGTATTCGGACTGCGGGACCACGTTCATCGGGGCAGACACTGCTCTCAAAAACCTATTCATCGCTGCTACCAAGGAACACGAGACCTTGGCACGTGCGCTCTCCAAGGACGCAACAAATTGGGTGTTCAATCCCCCGGCAGCTCCTCACATGGGAGGAAAATGGGAATCAATGGTGAAGCTCACGAAAATTCACCTGCGAAGAACGGTCGGCGACGCCTTGCTCACTTATGAGCAGACCTGCACTCTCCTTTCGCAGATTGAGGCGATCATGAACTCGCGACCGCTCGAACCGCTCAGCGACGACCCTGAGGATGTGTCAGCGTTGACTCCAGGCCACTTTCTCACAGGAGATGCTCTCTGTGCAGTGCCTGAGCCTTCTCTACTCAACAAAACGCCAGCACGACTAAACCACCGGCAAGCGCTTCAACAACAGACACAGCAATTCTGGAAAACTTGGTCAACGCAGTATCTTCACCAGCTCCAGGCAATCTCCAAATGGCATCACCCTCAGCATGTCATCAAGGTCGGTTCCCTAGTTCTCATAACGGACGAGAGAACTCCTCCCACCAAATGGTCTCTAGCTCGAGTGACAGCTCTCCAGGTCGGTTCAGATGGTCTCGCTCGGACCACCAGCCTGAAAACCGCTCAAACAACCTTGACCAGGCCCTTGGTCAAATTGGTTCCACTTACAGTGGACTTGGCACCAGGATGACATCTTCACCCTGTGAAGATGGCGGGCGGAAATGTTTGGGAATGAGGCATTTAAATGGCCCGCTCGAACTCGCGCTCTTAGCGCGTCTCCACCGTCGCTCTCAAGCATGCATGGCTGGACGCCGGTTGCCCGGTCGGTGGCGCCGCCAGCATGAAGAACGCGACAACTGGGTCACGGCCATCTTGGACACTTGTTCACCGGCTCTCAACACGAGAAAAAGTGCGCGCTCTTATCTTCTCAGTTTATTTGGTTTTCTCCTCTCAAATTACCTTCCGTTTGTGACACAATTGTTCGGAGTGTTATTACGAAGCGAACTCTCACTTCACATTCTCTCAAATCAGTGTACTCTGGTCGGAATTCTCATCTGTGACCACGCGGCCTGCTCTTCAATAAAATCGACTCGATCGAACACGTGTTGACGCACTCATCGGTGCACGTGAGCGCTCAATTAGGCAATTAAAACTATTGTACTCAGGTAAAAACTCAACAATTAAACAAAGAGTGTATTCTCAACGCAATTCTCGTGTCGAACTTTATTCTTTCCACCCTGAATCTCCCGCACGAATCCATCCTGCCCTCGATCATATTTAGCGGCAATATCCGGTGCAATTCTGGAACAGTTGGTTATTGAAAAAAGTTATCGATGCACAAAAATAAAAATCGGTCAAAAGAATAGAGTCGAGAAAAAAATCAAGATAAAAGAAAACGTGGGGCAAAAAATATCGAACGAAAAAAATTTAATTGAAAAATAATTTCGGCCGAAGTACTTGGCGAGTTCGTACCATAAGAAATTTACCACGTGATTCTAGCTAAGCAAAACACTCGCCAAGTACTTCGGCCGAAATTATTTTTCAATATAATTTTTTTCGTTTGAAATTTTTTGCCCCACGTTTTGTTTTATCTTGATTTTTTTTCGACTCTAGTCTTTTGACCGATTTTTATTTTTGTGCATTGATAACTTTTTTCAATAACCAACTGATTTTTGCTTTTTTTTTAATACTCTATCCTCAAGTGATGATGAAGATACTTGTCCTATTATTGATATTGTAAATTTTAGTGCTGAATGTAAATCATTCTCGATCTTGCCAATTTTTTAAAAATTTTGTACTTTTTTGGGTAGTAGATAGATGATAGATATGGAATTTTACATGCATACCCTTATCGGGTTTTTACATGGGTGGTATTGCTCACAATTTTTCCTCTTTACTCCTCTCCTCTTTCCCACATTTTTTCCACAATTCCATATTACCACCTGGACCTACATTTTTACGTGGATTCCGAACCACGTTTTTTGGGTAGTATTTTTCTGTGAAAACAAATGGAAACGGGGGTCAACAAATGTACTTGTCCAAGGTTTTTTTTCCCCGGGGAGGGGATTTTTGGCCAGGATATCACTTCTTTTTTCTAAACCTTTCGCAATCAATAAATTTTTGCACTTACAGTCCGCCATATTCGATCCGCCATTTTGATTTCCGAAATTTTAGGTGCAAATTTGTAATCGGCAACCCGAATCCTATTTTCCCGAGTACCAACTTTCGCTTTCATATCAAACGAATTTCGCAGTTATCGCTCGCCATATAGTATCCGCGATCTTGAATTTCCACATTTTGATAGTAGATTAGTGATCAGCGACCCCTAAAACCCCCGAGTACCAACTTTCGCTTCCATCAAAAAACTTTTGAACTTATGGTCTGCCATGTTGGATCCGCCATTTTGAATTTCGAAAGTTTGGATGCAGATTTTTAATCGATGAACCCGAAAACCCCCACGTACCAACTTTCGCTTTTTTTGAACGATTTTCGCAGTTATTGTTCGCCATATTGTATCCGCCATCTTGAATTTCGAAATTTTGAGTGCAGATTTGTAATCAGCGACCCCGAAAACCCCTGAGTACCATGTTTTGCTTTCATCAAACAATTTTTGCATTTGTCGTCCGCCATATTGGATCCGCCATCTTGAAATTATAAATTTTGGTTGCAGATTTGTAATTAGCGACCCCGAAAACCCCCGAGTACCATGTTTTGCTTTCATCAAACAATTTTTGCATTTTTTGTCCGCCATATTGTATTCGCCATCTTGAATTTCTAAATTTTAAGTGCAGGTAGGTAATCAGCGAACCCGAAAACCCCCGAGTACAAAGTTTTGAGCTAATTGCACGTAAGAAAAAATGTGTGTTTCAAAGGGTCAAATTGATATTTTTTTTGCGTGAATTATTCCGGCCTTACCATCTGCCAACACTTGGATACAATTTGCGACTGTGATTTACAAATTAGTTTAAATTTTACCCACGACGAATCTACGAGAAGTCCACAAAAAACACGCTTTTTACGCGTCTCGCACTTTACACCGTAAAAACTACCGTCAAACTTTCCGTGGTATGGGTACAGAGGAAAGGACCAATGGGAACTCGTTACTTTCGTCGCCGAAGACCGGCTTCGGTGGAAACGGGTCTTAACCGGGGACATGAGGCCTTTGACTGTGTCGTCCGCGCGTATATACGGACACGTCGAATGCTTCCATGTGTTGGTATTTTTTGCATAATCTTGAGCCTGTGCAAAGTTTTTTCTCGGCAAATACGGCATCAATCGTGTTGATTTTAGGCTCAATCGAAAGATTTTTTCCTTAAGTAGTCTCCAGTTCAATTTTCAAGTTCTCATCTGTCTCCTGAGCTGCGTACTTTAAGAAAATGACTTTCAGTTTTTACCCCCACCACAGTGAATCGTTTTATTCAGAGATAATATACTTGGGCGAGCCTCGGGCCAGCAGACGACAGACAGAGCTGTCAAATGTACTTGTCCCGAGACTCTACAGAGTCTCTTGATAAACAAAATTTAGCATCGGTTGTGACAGTGCAAAAGAGTTCGGTCGTGTTTTCACGATGACAAAAAGAAAATATAATATGTCCTTGTTTTGACCTATCTTCACTTCTCATAATACACTGAAGCGCACGACAAACTGCTTGTAGCAGAGCGAGCAACGATGGCTAGCGAATACGATTTACAAAATGATATTGCGTTGATTAGCAACGTTTATTCATAATCGTTCATAATAAATTGGCGAATAAAACACAAGTGTCAAAAGTACTTCTTTCAACATGTTTGATTCAATTAGAGTGCACAACAGAGCACCTGGATTGAAAAAGCTCAAATATCCAAAATATGGTTATCTTTGAGAAGGTAGAATTCGCAGAAATTATTCTCAGAAAAACCTGCAAACATTTTCTCACGTAGCTCTCAATACGCACAATAAATGTGCGAAGTTTTAGAATTTTCCCGGAAATATTATGCAAACAATAAAACACGAAAGTTACGAGTTCGCAAAATACATGTATTTTGCATTTTTAATTTCAAACGATCGGTGGCACGTTTAACATTTTTTTTAACGCATTCAAATTTTGTACAATTTTTTTGTTATATACCTCAATTGTTATTTCGGGCTTTAATTACGAATCAAAAAATACGACCCCACTCGCAGCCACCCTAGCGCACAGAGTACTTGTCCGGCCCATATCTTTTTATGCAAATTGCTCATTCAAACAAAAGTCCGCAAATGAATCGATATAAAAAATCAATAAAATACTTGTCCTTTTATTGATATAAGAAATTTTAGTGCTAAACGGAAATCATGAACTTTTATTATTATTTTTAGAGACGTGTCTTTTTGGAAGGATTTTCTTTTTTCGCGTTAAATAATTTTCAGACATCAATAGGATACTTGACCTTTTATTGATATGAAATTTTTTAGTGCTGAACGAAATCATGGACTTTTATTGGTATCATTATTTTTGTACCATTTCTACATTTCCTCGTATTTTCTTCAGTCTTTTCGAGTTTTTTTTAAGAGGATATTTTCTGGGGTTTTGCTCTATTCTATAATTTTTTGAAGGTTTCAAGTTTTTTGACGGGAGACGTTCTGGAGAGTTTTTTTCAGGTGATTTATATTTTATTGTATTTTCTTCGGAGTCAAGAGACTCGGTAGAGTCTCGGGACAAGTACATTTGACAGCTCTGTCGTCTGCTGGCCCGAGGCTCGCCGGATATATTATCTCTGAATAAAGTAAATTTCGGTGGTGGGGGTAAAAACTGAAAGTCATTTTCTCGAATTACGAAGCCAAGGAGACAGATAATGACTTGAAAATCGAATTGGAAACTAATTAAGAAAAAAGCTTTTGATTAAGCCTTAAATCAGCACGATTAATGCCGTATTTGCTGAGAAAAAACTTTGCATAGCCTCAAGATTATGCAAAAATTCCAACACATCGAAGAATTTGACGTGTCTGTGTATGTCACAATGAAAGGCCTCAGCGCGCCTATCGAGATTCTGATTGGTCACAAGTGTGATCATTTCCCGTCGTTCCGATTGGTCACAAATGTGACTACATTCAGTCAGTATCCAAACCACGGAAAGTTTGTATTGCACGGCAGTTTTGACAGTGTGAAGGCCGAGATGCGTAAACAACGTATTTTTTGCGAACTTTCCTGTAGATCTGCCGTGGGCAAAATTTGAACTAATTTGTACGTCAGAGCCGCAAATTTGTTCCGAGTGCTGACAGACGGTAAATACGGAATAATTCACGTAAAAAAAAATATCAATTTGACCCTTTGAAGCATTTATATTTCCTTACGTGCAATTAGCTCAAAATTTGTACTCGGGGGTCTTGGGGGTCGCTGATTACAAATCCACATCCAAAATTTCGAAATTCTAGATGGCGGATACAATATGGCGAACAATAACTGCGAAAATCGTTGAAGAAAAGCGACAGTTGGTACGCGAGGATTTTCGGGTTCACCGATTAAAAATCTGCATCCAAAATTTCGGAATTCAAAATGGTGGATCCAACATGGCGGACCATAAATTCAAAAGTTTTTTGATGGAAGCGAAAGTTGGTACTCGGGGGTTTTAGGGGTCGCTGATCACAAATCTACTATCAAAATGTGGAAATTCGAGATGGCGGATACTATATGGCGAGCGATAACTGCGAAATTCGTTTGATATGAAAGCGAAAGTTGGTACTCAGGGGATTCGTGGTCGCCGAATAAAAATCTGCACCCAAAATTTCGGGATTCAAAATGGCAGATCCAATATGGCGGACCATAAATGCAAAAATTTATTGATGGAAGTGAAAGGTTCAGAAAAAAGAAATGGTATCCGGGCCAAAAATCCCCTCGCCGGGGAAAAAACCTTGGACAAGTACATTTGTTGACCCCCGTTTCCATTTGTCTTCACAGAAAAAAACTACCCGAAAAAGTACAAAATTCTCAAAAAATTGGCAAGATCGAAAATGATTTACCTTCAGCACTAAAATTTATAATATCAATAAGAGGACAAGTGTTTCATTGTCGCTTGAGGGTGGAGAATTAAAAAAAAAAGCAAAAAACAGTTAGGCATTGAAAAAAGTCACCAAAAAGTACAAAAATAAACATCGGTCAGAAGAACAGAGTCAAGAAAAAAAAATCGGAATGAGAAAAAACTTGAAAAAAAAAATTTCAAACGAAAAAAATTAAATTGAAAAAAAAAAAAATTCGGCCGAAGTACTTTTTTTGCTTAGCTAGGATAACGTAATATATTTCTCATGGTACGAACTCGCCAAGTACTTCGGCTGAAATTTTATTGTTTCTATTGAATTTTTTTTTTGAAATTTTTTTTAAAGTTTTTTCTCATTCTCATTTTTTTTCTGTACTCTGTTCTTCTGACCGATTTTTATTTTTGTATCTTTTGGTGACTTCTTTCAATGCCCAACTATTTTTTGCTTTTCTTTAATACTGCATCCTCAAGCGACAATGAAACACTTGTCCTATTATTGATATTATAAATTTTAGTGCTGAAGGTAAATCATTTTTAATCTTGCCAATTTTTTCAGAATTTTGTACTTTTTTGGGTAGTTTTTTTCTGTGAAAACAAATGGGAACGGGGGTCAACGAATGTACTTGTCGAAGGTTTTTTTCCCCGGCGAGTTGAGAGTATTTTTAATAAATTATTCAATCTTATGATAAATTCCATCATAAAATGACAATCGCTTCCATTAAACATTGTATTTAATGTTGAAACCAGAACACACATGCATTTTTATTTTTATCTGCAAGTCTGCTCTAGATAATAATAAGTGAATACTGAAAACTGATTGATATTCAGCAGGACAGAGTGGTAGTAAAAGTATTTTATAAGTCAATGATTACCTGTTTTGACAACGTAACTCCAAGAAGCGTAATAATTCTCCAAAATATATTGACATTGTAAAATGATCTTCAGCCAAGCCACCAGCTTCTTCGCACTGAAATGAGAATTGTTCCATTTTACTAATACTGGAAGTATTCAGGAACGGAAATGATACATATTGACTACATCGATCTATTTTGGCCGACATTCGCAAATAACGTTCGAAAGCCATTTCGGAACTGAGTTTGCTATCTTAAGGAACAATTGAAAAACAACGTCAAAAAAACTTTGCATTAAATACTGGCACGAATTTTTTATGTTCAACTAGTGTTAAGTCAAGACATCAATTTTGTTCAAAAAATGGTAATGATGCGTATAAATGTACTGTGAAGATTTTCCATAAATTCATCGAAAAATAATTAATGAATATTTATCATTTGTTTGAAATGAATGAGAAACACAAACATTTCGAGAGATTCAAAGTAACCAAATTTATTTAATAAAAACACGCAAGAGATTGGATGACGCTAAAACAATTTTTATCGATCTTGCCACCCGTTGATTTCTCGTAAATTAACAATAAAAAATGATAAATTAACTTTTGATCTCCGTTTGATTTACACTGGAAACTTTATGTTCATGAAAAACGAATAATTTGGACAAAGGAGTGCTGTAAGCACGCAACAAATGTTACAAAATAAAAGATTAATATCAGGGACATGGAGTCCTTTTCAACTCGGGCATCTTATAGTACCCGTGAACGAAAAAGGAGTGGTGGGGGCGGAAATATGTAACTTAATTCTACGGTGGTATGAGAAATCACATTCTTCGTTTTTAATGGGCCAAAACAAAACATAAAAATGAGCTTTTGAATTGTTTAAAAAATACGAGAAATAATGCGTAAGATTAATAACTATTTATTCCTTAAAAATCCTATGTAACAGACATAGAAAATTCTCGTTTGTTCGGCTCACACACGAGAGCGACTGACAATGAACGATGGTTCAACGAAGATGGGGAAATGTAGGCCTCGATTTCTCCATGTCCCGATACCATTTAAAAATGCGAAAATCTAACGCCACTTTAATGATATGAATCGTACAATCTGATTCCAATGGTATCATTATTTTTCTTTCTACGGGCTCTAGAACTGGGTGAACTCAAAACGTGACGCGAAATGATACGATTTTCAGGATCGAAAAATTCCACACTCATACATACATATACGTAGAAAGTACGGCCTAGCGGCTCTCGCTAGTCACCTATACCCCCTCCCGTTGCTAGCACTCTCTCCTTGTCCCCCTGCCGCATTCGCGCCCCGCGCTATCTCTCTCACGCTAATGCTTCATGATGCGGCAATATATATATATGTTGAAAGTAAGACTCAGCTGACGCGCGTCGCTCGCTCTCTCTCTGTTCCTCTACTGCCTTCGCGCCTCACGCTATCTCTCTCACTCCAATGCCTCGTGATGCGTCGATATATATATGTTGAAAGTAATACTCAGCTGCGACCTGTCTCACTCATTCTGCCTAGGATACGCGCGTACGTTAAAAGTAATGGGACGAGGCACGGTCCAGCAATAATAAGCGAATAAAAAGGTGATCCGAGTGGGACTCGATCCCGGGACCCGCGGAGTCTGAGTCCAGAGCGCTAACCACTGCGCTACGGGCCACCTATATTCTTCCATTATTGCCAGACCGTCACAGTAAATTAATTTTTATTTTTCAATTTAATCTTTTAATTCATTTTTTAAAACATGAATTCAATTTAAATTAATGAATAAAATAAAATGAATAAAATAAATTGAAACTTTTATTTAAAGTTTTTGATTTTAACTTTTAAAATAATTAAATTTTTTTTCGTTGCTCGAAACAAATGTAACTAGTAACGATTTTTTTTTTCATGACTCGATATAAATGTCTCGCGTGGCGAAAAATTATGTGACACTCGATTCAGAGATGCTCGGCTACCAGTAGGTGGAGTGCACTTCGCTCAGGGTCAAAATGACCCAATGGTAGTAAATGCTTGTTCCTCGGCTACCAAAAGAAGTAAAAACGTTAGACCCGGGTCAAATGGACCCTATGGGAGTAACCGCAATCCACTCGGATACTAGCGATGACAGTAATGTTTGCCCTGGGCCAATTTGACCCGATGGCAGTTACCGCCGGTTATTAGATTACCAATAGCGGTAGCAGTGTTTGCTTCGTGTCAAACGGACCCAATCGTCATGAAAACATGGTACTCGGCAACCAGTAAGTGGAGTTCACTTCGCCCCGGGTCAAAATGACCCGATGGTAGTAACCGCTTGTTCTGCGGCTACCAGAAGGGGTATAGACGTTAGACCCGGATCATATGGACCCAATGGGAGTCACTGCGCTCTACCCGGCTGCCAGCGATGGTAGCAGTTTTTGCCCTGGGTCAATTTGACCCGATGGCAGTTTGGGTCCATTTTACCCGGGTCGATAGCCGAGGAACTTGTGCCGAAATGAATTGATTCGATTGTGGTTTTTGAATAATATAAAAGAAGTTCGTGTGTAGTATGGAGCAATAAACAATTTTTTTTTTGTATATACTTCTGTTCATAGTTTTCTTTTGGTTTTCGCATTTACGAGAAGCAATCATTGTTAAATAATTATTGAGTTTATTTTAAAACACCCTGAAAGAATTTCCAAAGGAATGTAGTCTCACCTTTCTTTTGCTTGGCTACATGAAAAGGTAGTGATTTCGATTATTTCTGAAAATAAAGACTGACAACGAACATGACAGAGGAAGAAAGAAGCAAGAGGTAGAGAAAAAAGAGAAGTAGAATTTTTTATAGACAAAAAATAGAGCTAGGAGATTAATATCTCCTGATGAAAAAAGAAAGAGCAAGGAAAGTTAAAGAAAACAAAGAAATATATGGTTTTTGGGAAATGTAACAAGAATAAAGACTGATCATATTGTAACTAAGGTGCGACATTTTATACTTGGCGCCCTTTTTTTACATTTTCAAAGTTTTCACCCGAGTAAACATTGTACGCAGGTGATGTGTTATTCGAATTCGAGTGAAGTGTCATTTGTATGTAAAAATAAAAGTATCATATGTGACAAATACTCGTGATCATCTCCTTTGTGTTAACCCGAAGACACCTTGCTGCATTTTTCTGAGTTTCGCACCGTATTCATTGAGATTCATTCTCATCCTCCAACGACATCGACAGTCTGCTGCGACGGAAGTCCAAAGGAAGGAGATAACCTTCATCTACACCGATCGACATTCAAGTATTCAAACGTACTCTATATCCGTTTCACTCCTCATCTCGGTCCCTATTCTGACTACGAAAAAAGACTGCGTCATCTATAAAGATGCCGTTGGGCAACAGACCTATTTTTACGCGTATTACCATCCTAACACGTAATACAGCCCTGGAAAAGCTCTACCAAACAACTTAATCTGGCGATCCGAAAACCATGGTTTCTTTATTCCGAACGCTAGCCTGATGATGTATACATTGCATGGAGGCAGAGTTGATAACGAACGCCAGTTGGATTCGAGTCACTTTTGAGCCATTTGCGTAACAAATTCATCCAAAAATACTCAACGGAGCTAAATTTCGTCCCGTCAAACAACGAACAATGTCAATACACACATTTTGGGCCCCGTTGCATCAAAATTGATGCAAAATTAAGAACGAAATCGTGTTTCGAACATTTTTTGCAAAAAGTTATCGATGTGATACCAACGTCGTCAAACTTCAGTTCACCGAAATTCTGCCTCGCTGCGCTTACATCGATTTCCGTAAAATCGCTTGCTATGGAGATGATCGTTAGACAGTTTTCGAGAAGGATGTCACTGTGGACTCCGTACATGGTAGTCGCGGGTGAATTGACATTAGGGAATCAAGGAGAGCACAGAGGAATCAAGGATCCGGAAAAACTACGAGCGAAAAAATGGACCGAGTAATAAACTTTAGTGTAGCTCAATCGTAGTGTTACTCACGATCAGCTGATTGTTGACGTGCTTTTTATTTTTTTACTTTACGAACGAAGATCAACGAGCCGCCGATGGACCTAAACGAGCAAGCGATTCTGACGAGTTTGGAGCGTTGGAGGTTTGCGAAAAAACGAATCATTTTTTCGTAAAAACAATTTCGATTGTTTACTTATTCTCAACGCTTTTTCAAGAAAGAACCCGCCGATTTTTATCACTGGAGACGTGAACTCACGTTGGACCGCCCGGTGACAAACATCGTTGGAGACTTGTGAGAGAATGAATCGTTTCTTTCGTATGAATAATTTCGATTGTTTATTTATTGTCACTACTTTTTCAAGCGAGAACCCAGTGATTCTTATCACAGGAGAGTTCAACCCACGTTGAACTGGCCAGCGACAGAAATCGTTGGAAATTTGAGAAAGAACGAATAGTTTTTTCGCATAAACAATATCAATTGTTTATTCATTTGCACCGCTTTTTCAAGCCAGAACCCAGTGATTTTTATCAGTGAAGATTTTAACACATGTTGAACTGCCCAGTGACAAAAATCATTGTAGATTTGCGGAAGAACGAACGTTGTTTCGTATAAACAACAGCATAAATGCTGTGAAAAAAGCTGAGACAAGTACATTTATTCGCACCAATAACCGCTTCTGTGGCAGTCTACAAAAAAACCAAATCCCCAAATAAAACTGAAAAAAGACTGGTCCTCAAAATAAAATCTCCTAATAATCATCTTCTCTTTAAATCATTTCTTTTTTCATTCTAAATAGACATTTCCAAAGTCTCAAAATCAGGCTTCGTTTTCAACTGAAAAATATCAACAACTCATCTTTCCAATTATTTTCATTTATCTGCAATCGAGCTGCTATTATTATTTGACATAAAAAATAAGTCGCAATCTTGAACTAGATAAATGTGTGAAATTTTCGAAAAATCGACTTTTTTAAATTGCATTATCGGATAGTATACACTGTAATAAACATTCTCTCAAATTTTCGAAGCGAAACTCAAAGTATTACGGTCGCTACAGCGTTCCTCGTAGAAAAGGAACGGAGTGCGGATTGGAGCGAGACATCTGCCTCGTTCGGCGCTCCGCTCAACCGTTATTACTTTTGTTCATTTTTCTACCTGCGTGTGTATCCTTCTGAAGTACCTACGTTCTATAAATTTCGAAAATAAACTTGCCAAGCATTTCAGTCCGTTTTCGACATCAACCACTCATAGACATACGAGTGAAACCCCAAAAAAAAAATCAAAATGGACAGGAAAGGCACAAGAGACATGAAACCTCGACGTGATAGAAAAAGACCCGCAAAGTTCAAGGGAACAAATCGTCATTGCATTGAGACCGACGAAACATTTGCAAGTATTTTAAAAATCTTGGAGACAACGGGATGCACCATAGGGCCAATAGCCGCAGACTTCGCTGCAAAATATGAAGCAGAGCGCATCAAAACTGCAGACCGCCGAAGATCTCTGGATAGCAAAGAAGCCAGGACAGCCCGTCGAAACGAAATTTCAACCGAAAATGAGCAGTTCGCGGAAGCAGAAGGAATATTGTATGGATCTGGCATCGCCGATTGATCGTAAGTAAACGATTCATCTAAAATTTTCCAACTTCAATCTTCAAACGCGTTTTTCTCAGAATAGTGTTTTTCAAAACGGTTTCCACTCTCAAAGGAAAAGTTTTCAAGATATCTAGTTCCCATTTGGGGAGAACATTTGTAACGTCATTCTTTATCGCGCTATGGAAGCTTATTTTTGAAATTTTCCTATTTTTTTTACGAAAAACTGTCGAAAAAAGGCCAAATTCGACACTTTTCGTTAAAACCGCCGCCATTTTGTCAAATAAAAAAAAAATCCTTTCATAGTGCGAGAGCGACTTTCCCACAGATCAATAATCTTTTTGATTTTTTTTTTTCAGATCAAAATTGCGGCCGCCATTGTGGAAACCGTACAGGACCTTTTTTTTACGTGTTATTACATTCATTTATTTAACTATTATGCACTCAATAAATAAACTTGAAAAAAATCATTTTGTATTCGTCATAAGCGTATTTATTTATTTAAAAAAAACCGGACCGATTAGTTTATTTCAATATTTAAAAAAAAATCGCGAAAATCAGTGATTTTTCGGAGGGTCACACTGAGACGATCCCTTAATAAGCGCTGAAAATGTTTTCAAATCGACTGTCAATTGAACGCTAGTAGTAGTATGTATTCCCATTTGTACAGCGTATTGCTTTTTACATTTGCTTACAAGCTAAACTTAGGATGCTAATAAATATTTCCTTAACGTGTAATTGCCTCTGAAGGGCTATAGCTTTAATTTTAAACTATTATCACAGCCCTCCCTTTCGACAAGACGTTGTCTTTTTCTTCTTTTGCCTTTAAGTTTCATCCTCTTCCCCCCTCTCTCAACCGCCTTGCTCCACCTGCCTGTGTTCTTTCTTTAGTCTGTTAGAGCTTCTCACATAATCGCACACTTCCTTCTTGATTTCGCCCTTCAACGTTTCGATAGTCCAGTTATCTAGTATTCTTCCTGTCCTATTATTTCTCCAAACGTCAACTGCTTCCACCCATTCTTTTTTTATCCCATCTCTTGCTTTCTCGCATGCCCATATGTGTTCCAAGTTCTCGTCTGCCTCATTGCACAGCTCACACTTCCAGTCTAAAAATCCTTTTTTTCCAACTTTTCCCACATTTCCGCACCTTAGCCTTGCCCATTCTTCTTTGAGATGTCCCTTTATTTCCTTCTCTTCCCAATACTTGGCTCTTCCAATTTCTAACTTGATCTCCTTGTACATTCCAGCAAACGTCGATTTATCAATCCCGACCCAGTCTTTCTGTATGTCCTGATCCTTTTTCGTTGCCAGGCCTTCTTGTAATATTTTTTCAATGTCTTTCTGTTGCCCTCCATTTCTTATTAAATTCCAAATTCGTCCTTCACCCACCTCTTCCATTGCTTCTTTTAATTCTTTTCCCCATTTTGAAGGGTTACCGTTTATAATATTTCTGATTTCCTCTTTGAGGCAAATATTAGGCCATCTTTTTTCATTCATTTTCAATATTTCTAAGAGATAGTTCTCTGCTCTCCTCCTGGCTTCGATTTCAATCTCCTCTCTCCTCTTCCAGCCCCATAGTTCAACTCCGTATAGTGCACCTGATTTTACCTAGGAGTCCATTAGTTGCAACCTCTGATTAAGATTGCTAACCCCCGCCCGTTTCATGACTTCCTATACTGCATTGGCCACTTTTCTTGCCTTCCCCGCTACCAGGCACAAATGTTTTTTTGTCGTATTATTCGTAGAAAAAAGATAGCCTAGATATTTGAATTCCTTAACAACTTCTATTTCTTCTCCTTTAAATTTCCAAACTTCATTTTTTTTCCTTCTTCCTCCCCTCTTAAATACCATAATTTTTGTTTTCTTTACGTTAACTTCCATCTTTGTTTTTTCCACGTATTTCTCCAGACCCTTAAGCATTTTTGCTAACTCCTCTGCTTCTTCAGCTAATATCGCGATGTCATCTGCGTATTTCATTGCGTAGAATTTTGCGCTTCCCATGACGGTACCTCCTATACCTCTTCTCTCCCAATTCTCATCCACATCGTCCAGTGCAATTCCAAATAACGTTGGGCTCAAGGGACACCCCTGCCTTACCCCCTTCTCCGTTTCAAAACTTTCAGTTATTCCTTCTTTCGAGATCACTTCCGTCGTTTTTCCGTAAATTCCCCTTATCATTTTGTGCATCCGTCCTCTCAGTCCCTTCTCCCATAATTTTTCCATCAACAATTTTCTGTCAATTTTGTCAAAAGCAGCTTTGAAATTAACGAATGCTACGTACAGTTTCCCCCTTTTCACCTTCAGTCTATTATTTATAAGTGAGTTCAGCACGAAAATGTGGTCCCTGGTTCCTCTTTTCGGCCTGAATCCGGCTTGACTTTCCTTTATAATACCCTCTTTTTCAACCCAGTTTCTTATCCTGTTTGCCATTATATTGGTGAGTATTTTTTAACCCAAATTCAAAAGTGAGATCCCCTGTAGTTTTTAGCATCGTTCTCATCTCCCGCCTGATGTATCGGAAAGATTCCCGCTGTTTCCCATTTGTCCAGCAGTTTCCCTTCCTCCCAAATCTTATTCATCACTCCCCTCAGTTCTTCCCGCGCCGTGTCTGATAAATATTTGAAAAATTCACCTGTAATTCCGTCTCCCCCCGCTGCTTTCCGTTTTTTCAATTTTTTCAGCGTTTTAATAAATTCTTCTTTTCCTATCTCTTGGTCTAACTCGGTTTGAGCCGTGGTCATTGTCATTTCTTCTCTTTCCTATGGTGGTTCATAATTCTCATATTCCACTTGCTCCGATACTCCATTCGGTAATTCTTTGAAATGTTCTATCCATTCTTCTTTCCCGATGTTTCCGCCTGCGTCATTTCTTTTTGATCTGAATTTCCCGATTCCTTTCCACCATTCAGCCATGTCTTTACTTTTCGTGACCGACTTCCATCTTTTTTCGAACCACTCTTTCCGTTTCTGATCTCTGATCTCTCTCCACTTCTTCCTTTCCTCTGTAAGTGCTTTTTTATTTCTTTCCGATTTAGATCTCAGGTATTTTTTCAAACATTCCCAAACTTTCTTCCTTTCAAGTTTTTCCTCCTGACTCAGCTAAATTCCATTCCCTCCCCCCATTCGGAAGTTTTGACCAGACCCACATTTCTCGCAGCTGTCCAAATTATTTCTTACAGTTTCGTCGATCTTTCATTCGTTGGTAGCTCTTCCGGATTTTGACTTTCATCCCATGTCTTATTTATTTCTTGCTCGTAGTCCGTGTACGCTTTATCCTCCCAGATTAGTTTTGTGACTTTTATCTTCCTGTTTTTCCCTTTTTTTGTCGTTTTCGAACTCTGCTGTACTTGCCTAAGAATTCCCTGCAACGTAACTTTGATAGGTAAATGATCTGACTCTACCCTCGGCAATACCTCCATCGATTGTATCAGCCCTTCGTTTTCGTCTTCCATCCATATTATCAAATCCAACATTGAGCCTCCGCTTCCTCCTCCTACATAGGTGACTTTGCCCTCTTCGTCCCCTTTTGTTCTACCGTTCATTATCGTGAGTCCCAATTTTTCACAGAAATTAAGTAATTTCCTCCCGTCTGTATTTACTACGCTATCTTCGGAATTTCTTGACTAAGCTACCCCCCCCCCCTGATTTTTGGCAATCCATTATTCCACTCTCCCTCCCTATTCTTGCGTTTAAATCTCCCGCAATTATAACACTGGCTCCTTGTTCCATTCCGGCTTCTACATGTTGTTTCAAAGCGTTTTCCATGGTTCCGAATCCTACAGAATTGTATACTTCTATTATCCAGAGCCATTTTCTTCCCTCTTCCCTCCGAATTTTAAGTATAACCCCATATTTCCATTCTTCCATCTCATACTTTCCACTGTAATTAGACTTTATTCCTATTAGGTGCCCCCCACTCGCTCTGCCCCTTTCTTTTCTTCTTTCTGCAGTTTTTTGATACCAAGTAAAACCCTTCGCTATTTTATTTAATGATTTTTCCGCCCACTTTTTATCTAACCAAGTTTCCTGCAGTAATATTATTTCGAAAGACTCTAAAAACTCTTTTGCCCCCTGATATTTTTCAATCCCGCTATATTCCACGTTAAGATTTTACATTCTTCTGTTGTTGTTGTACCGACGAAAGGAATCTTTCCTTTCTTCTGTCATTCTCCCCAGTAGTTCGTCCCAGCGCATCCACTTTCCATCAACGCCCATTTTCATAAAACCTTTTTTCACCTGCTTTCCTGTCCGTTTTATTTTGTCCGCCTCTTTGTCTATCCAATTGTTGACCTCGTTTTCTCGGGCGGTCAGATCGTCGTCAAGTCTTATTCCAAGTCCTTCAAGCTCTTTTTTCCTTCTCATTATTATTTTTTTATCTTCCATTGATTGAATCGTCACCACCGGTCCCCCTCCTAGTAGTAAAACTTCAGTGATTTTTGGACGTACTCCCAGCCTTCTTTTTAATACTTGTAATACCTCTCGTGCTACTTCGTGCTTGTTCCCTCTGTTGCTTACTCCCCATAGTTTGATGTTTTTCTTTTTTTTCCTTCTTTCATCTAATTCCCATTTCCATTCAGATTGAGTCAGCGGTCCCGGCTTTACATTCTTATCCTGTACTTTCGATTTCTTCCTTCTCACTGTAGTGAAATCGTGCGTGTTCGAGTACCCGGAGTTATCGTTTGGCGTTGAACTCTGGGGATCCTGTATTTCGTTTTCTATTACCTTTGCACGCTTCCTTTGATCGTTTCCCTTGTTTTCTCCCGGTCCACTTCCATCGTGATAGTGTGCGTTGTTGTTATTATCGTACCAGTCTATTTCTGAAGTCGAGAGGCTCCCCTGGGTTTCTTGGTTCCTTTTTTCTACTTCTTCTTCTTCCTCGTACCCTGAGTACTCAGAGATCCCCGTTGGCGATTTATTGTTTTTTTTCCTCACGCTCCCTCTCACTACGCAGGGCCCTTTCTTTCCATTTCTCCAATTCTTATTTCATTTCATCTTCTCCGTCCTTCCACTGCACCGATTCCCTATAACTCAATAAGTTCCACTGTTCCGCTTCTGACAGGAGGTCTTTACTTATCTTACCCATCTGTTCACACCTGCACGGGAGGGGTGAGATTTCTTGTTTTATTTCCTGTTTAAAACTGCTCATCTCCTCCGCGATTTGATTCGTTATTTTTATTTCCATTTTCTTGATCAGTTTCTCTATCTGTGAGACATACCCTACCCCTTCTTCACCCTCGTCTGTCCCCGCATTGTTCTCTATCACTGTTTCCTTCTCTTGTTCATGAGCGTTGTTGTATGTATTTGTCCTGTCCTCCCCCTCCTTCCCTTTGAGTCTCCTCTTTTTCGTGTCCAGTCAATCCTGTCTTGTTCACTATTTCCGATTTTTCCGTTACGAAAAGATTCTTCCATCCTCTCTTAACTACAGGTACCTCGTTGTTTTCCTCGTCTTTTCTAACCTCACCTCTCCTTTGATTTAGGAAGCGCTCTATGTTGCCGTCCTGTTTCATTTCCGAACGTTCCGTCGTCTTTTTTGGGGGTCTGCCTCTCCCTCTTTTTGGTGTTTCCATTATCATCATACCTTTTGTGGCACCGCCATCTATCAGTTGTGATTCCAACCCGTTCGCAAGCCCACTTTCGGCTTGCTGTTGTGTCCCTCCCTTCTCCTTTTCTTCTCCTACATCACCCATTCCCGCTTTATTCTCTTAACCTCAAAATATGAGTCCCACTTTGTCATTTCCGAATATTTCCCCACAAATGTTTTACTCGACCCTACCTAGATTTCCTCTTGATCAAAGAAGTCTAGGCCATCCTTTTCTCACACTTTTTCACTTAGATGGCACTTTTTAAATCTTTTTCCTACCGATTTGTCAAACACAACTCTAGAGCACAACCGCACGCGTCGATACCCAAACCGGAAGTCCCAATTGAACGCTATCAATCTAGTATTGAAAGAACATCGAGGAGTTATTTCATCACTCATATTTTCCCGAAACTACAACCGCGAATTGGAGTGGAAATTCCTTTACATATTTTCCGGATCGGGCCGGACAAGTACTCTGTGCGTATCCGGTGAGTTTGTGAGGATTTTTTTTTGGAGGGTTATTTTGACGTTGGTAGAGTGCTTATACTTCCAAATCTTGGAATATTAATTCAAATACTTTATAAATGAATACTCACTCTGACGTAATTGGCTTGATATGTTTCAGCATATTTCTTTTGATTTATTACTGTTTTAAGAAGCCCGAATTTTCCTTTTTACGACATCGGTGTCATTTTTCACTTTTTTGAGACCTGATTTTTTCGAGATATTCTGAGAGGAATGATTTAAAGAGGAGATGATTATTAGGAGATTTTATTTTGAGGACCAGTCTTTTTTCATTTTTATATGGGGATTTGGTTTTTTTTAAGACTTCCTCAGAAGCGGTTATTGGTGCGAGTAAATGTACTTGTCTCAGCTTTTTTTACAGCATTTATGCTGTATTTTGCCCCGATTTTTTTTTTGTCCAGCAGTCGTTATGTGACTTGGTATTTTTCATATCCACTTGGTATTTTTTTTTAATTAAAATGTTTGGGAATTTAAGAATTTTTTAAGAAATTCTCTACAAATTCACTGTGTCGATTTTTTTTGAACTTGTCCATTTTTTAATAAAAGCTATTTGTTTATGACATAGTTTTCTTGTGATTGACTGTAACGTTGAAACGGTGAAGTTAAAAATCGACACAGTGAATTTGTAGAGAATTTCTTGAGGAACAAAATAAGCGTTCATGAGTTCAAATCGCTTGGAAAATACAAATTATTCTTCTAAAAATATCGATCAAAATATGACTTCGTGGAATTTTGCATTTATCAGTTAATGGTTAAGCAAATGTATAGTTATGAATATTTTTGTAAGTTAACAAGACATTCTGCAAGACGAACTCAACGTCAATTACTTTATTCATGTGTCAAACGTTGCATACAACTTTTTTCAAAATTTATCACAGTTTTGACTAGGGTAGTCACTCTTATAAATCCTTCAGAGTTTCCATTCAACATTTTTTTAAAAATGATTTCGCATGGAAAAATTTATGTATCAAACGTTGCATATTTTGACGTTCTATAGAATCCAAATATCCATCTGTACACTCATGAATTTTCCCATGCGGTACTACTCTAAAGAGGATTTGGATTTCGATTAAACTTTATCACATGAATGCTTACTTTTGGAATTATTATGTCATCGTCTAGTTTATTAAAATCCATTCTCGTGATTTTCTTACATAATTAATTTAAACACGGTTTGTCTTCACATTAACATTGATTTTATCGATGCGTTCGAAAATTGATTCCGCGATCTTTATAACCAACCAATTAATATGACACTTGCTCGATCTATATAACCAACTAACTGGTATGACACTTCCGCGATCTTTATAACCAACCAACCGCGATATAGTTATAGCTGACACTTCCGCGATCCTATAACCAAACGCGATATGGTCAGCTGCCACATTCATCGATTGAATATCACCAGGAATTTTCACCAATGTTACTAGTGTCACTAGAACGGCGAATGCGAAAAAAACACGCGAGCGTCGAAAATGTGTGCAAAAAATTTCACCAATTTTTATTGCATGCTAATTTGAAACTAATTCATATCTCCAGTACCTTTTAAGCTACAGAGTTCTAGTTAGGCCTAATCGGAAGGAAAAAAAATAAAAAATACGTAAACTTACAATGTTTTCCAAAGCGCTATAATTTGATAAATTTTACGGAAACCAGATTTGAACGTTTTCGAAAACAGTTGGGAAACACGGTCCTTAGTGTAAATGAGTCTTGCAGCGACTCGTCTTTGACGGAGACAGTATAGGTAAATTTACTTGTCTCGAATCGCTACCGCGACTCTTGATATCGATTGTTCATTTATTCTCATCGCTTTTTCAAGCAAGAACCCGGTGATTTCTATCACTGGAGACTTGAACTCACGTTGAACTGAGCAGCGATGAAAATCGTTGGAGACTTGCGATGGAACGATCGTTCTTCGCCATAAACAGTATGGATTGTTTATTCATTTTTATCGCTTTTCCACTCAAGAAAGCAGTGATTTTTATCACTGGAGAGTTCAATTTATTTCGAGCTCGTAACAAGTAAAATCGTTTCTTGATTTCGCCTTATGGGGAGCGTTGACACTCGATGATAGACGCGCGCCGTGACACCAGGCGGGGGTCTGCGGAAGCTCGTTGGCGAGTTCTGCAGTACCACCAGAAAGAGATGAGGGCGACAAACTTTTTCGTCGTCTGATTAATCTTTTTAAATTGAAAAAAGAAAACTAAATCTCGGACTACGGGAATGGAACGTCGCTGAACCTTTACAATATTCCGAGCATCTACGGGAGGGATTGTTAATAATGATAGAAAGAGATCTCGTAAAAGGTTTGAAAGTACTGAAATCTCGGCTACGGGAGTCGAACATCGTCGAACTACTCCAGTATCCTAAGCATCTACGGGAGATGATTATTTAAAAAAAAGAGGTCCCAGAATACGGTCACCGAACTACCTCAATATCCTGAACATCTAAGAAATAATAATAATAATAATAATAGAAAAAGACCTTGGGTATGGCAGTCGAACGTCGCCGAACTACTCCAATATCCCGAGCTTCTATGAGACTCTAAGTTTGCCAGGGAGGGAAGAAGTTCTTCTCTTAAGCTCTTTCAAGCTCCTGTTCAAGAGAGGAGAATGCGTATCGAATTCTCTGTGCGACGTCCTTTATACCTAGTTTGCCGCCGAACTGCAGCCGCTCGCAGATGTCCATTGGACTAATTCCCGCGCCGGGCATGCGCGTTTGCCTTGTTGTGTCCCGTGTCCATGGAAACGCGCCTGCGCAGTACTCTCTTTTTTCTTTTTTGTTATTTACAACAAACTTTTTCATTATTCTGTATTTTTTCCACGTCATTTTATCTTATTTTATTCCTTTTGGAACAATTATGCAATAAAATCGTTTATTTTCAATAATTATCAAAATCGATTACGTAATCGATGCCAACTTCGCGTTTCGCGATGTCCGTGAGGCGGCCATGTTGCTTGTTCGCACGTCGTTGTCCGCTTGACAGTTTTTCAATTGGTGTCGTCTCATTATATTTGAATTTTTATTTTTGTTTGTGAATGACTGATCCTACGGTCAACTTAAATTCACCATAAAACTTTTCAAAGTTCACTTTTTTTTGTGAAGAAAATTCAGGATGCATCATTTTTTGAATTTTATTTTTAGTCTGAAATTTTTTATTCTTTTGATTTCACCCAATTCCCAACAAGCTATACGGTTTTTCAATCAGTAGTTTTTTTTTCAAAAAGTAGTGACTGCTCGGAAAATCTTTCAACCAAAACAAATCGTCAGGTAATAAAAGTATCACCTTCAGTCATTAAGTAGCCACGCCAACGTCATCTAGAGACGCGGCAGCGTCTTAACGCCAAGTATGAAAAAAAAGAGTGTAAACGAGCAAGGCAAGTCGCGCCGCGTATCTATACTCGAGATTCGGCCCTCTTACATTTCAACTCGATACC
This sequence comes from Campoletis sonorensis, assembly GCA_013761285.1. Classification (NCBI taxonomy): domain Eukaryota; kingdom Metazoa; phylum Arthropoda; class Insecta; order Hymenoptera; family Ichneumonidae; genus Campoletis; species Campoletis sonorensis. Next base: position 51,415 of record JACEOJ010005430.1, on the reverse strand, counting down.
ATTTAAAAATGCGTCGACCTAGCGAAAATCTAACGCCACTTTAAGTATAGAAATCGTACAATCCGATTCCAATGGTGTCATTATTTTTTTCCTACGACCTCTAGAAGTGGGTGAACTCGAAACGTGAGGCGAAATATTACGATTTTCAGTATCGCAAAAATTCCACACTCATACATACATACACGTAGAAAGTAAGGCCTAGCGGCTCGCGCTAGGCACCTATACCCCCTCCCGTCGCTAGCTCTCTCTCCCTGTCCGCATTCGCACCTCGCGCTATCTCTCTCACTCTAATGCTTCGTGATGGGGCGATATATATATGTCTAAAGTAAGACTGAGTTGACACGTCCCGCTCACTCTCTCTCTGTCCCTCTACCGCATTCGCGCCTCGCGCTGTCTCTCTCACTCTACTGCTTCGTGACGGGGCGATATATATGTCGCATCGCAGTCGAAGACGAAGTCCAGACGACGCACTCGACCTTTTTTTTATGATGTTTATGGAGGGTCAAATGTCGAACGTCGAGTGACGAGATGTCGTCAAGAAGTTTAGAAAATACTTACCCTGTTGGTGGTGCGTGGTGCATGTACCACGAGTGGGTTGTATCGCGTAGAGGCCCAGGACAAAGAGATTAGAGAAGGACTAAGAGGTCTTACGTTTTTGGATGGCATTCTCTCTCGGGTCATCGAGTCGAAAAGAGCATATTTTTGAAAAGGGCTCTGCGTGATACAGTCCGCTAGCACCACTATCAAATTCTTTTATTGTAACATTAATTTTGTATCTTTTAATAATTGTATCGCCTCATTTAATAAATCTTGTACGCTGTGTCACTGCGGCCGTCAGTGAGGAAATATTTGTGTGTATCTGACATATATATGTTCGCATCGAGTTTGTTCGCATAACTTAAATCACATTATGTATTATCCATTACTCCAAACTTGCCAAGTACTTCGAAATTTTTTTTTTCGATTTTTTTTTCTTTTTCAATTTAATTTATTTCAATTCAATTTTTTTCAGTTAAACTTTTTTCTATAAATTTTTTTTCGAAATTTTTTTTCTTCTCTGTTTCAATTTCATTTTTTTCATTGAAATTTTATTGTATCAATGTTGTTTTGAAAATTGGCGCAAGGGTTATTCGAAGAATGAGAGGGTTTTACAGATAAATAGAGATTGATTTTTTTGGAGGGTACCAAGAATATAGACTGATCATGTTAAAACTAAGGTGCTACTTTTTATATTTGGCGCCCTTTTTTTACTTTTTTAAAGTTTTTCCCCGAGTAATACAGAAGCGAAATTCCTACGCGACCTTGTATTCTCTCACTCTCTGCACTTAGTTGCTTCGGGAGCCACATTCCATACTTCTTCTTCCGATTCATTTTTAGACGTGTTCGTAGTTGATAATGCTGACAAGGTTCGTTCATTCCATAAATCTGATTGTCCTTTCATTGCTGGGCATGACCTTCTTGAAGTGTACTATGTCTTTGCTCATAACCTACAACTAAAGCACTCACTAACTATGCGCAATCTTCGACACTGCAATGATACGAGCTTTGTCGCATTGCTAGCTTCTACCATACGTGAAGACGAAGATCTACAAGCTCTGTTAAATAGGTCTAATAGCGACCTTAATGACTTACTACATTGTTTTAACCTCTCAGTCAACAACTCGCTTGACACCTTAGCTCCTAAACGTACTTTCTCTTTCACTAAACGCAATAACCCTTGGCTCTCTGAACTTCTGGTCACGTATCAAAACGCGGAATATACTTTATAAACAGGCCAAGAGATCTGGCTGTGTTCTTAAACTTGCAATCTATTGGAATTTCAGGAATAACCTCATGACTGATCTCAAAATCGATCGTAATCAATTTTATTTAAGGAAATTATCGTCAATCACCGATCCCTCCGAGCTATGGAAGCTGCTTGGATCACTCCTCCTGGTTAAGGTGAATTCCTCATCTCCGCTTGATTTTTTCACCCATGACAACTTAAATAAATTCTTTGTAAAAATATCGAATACTTCCGAACAGCCGACCCTTGATCTACCATTAATTCACTGTTTCGTATTGCCTCCTAATCGTCCTTTTTTCGAATTCTCTGTCATCACTCCCGTCGAACTTCGCCTTTTCATCATGACCACTGCTTCTCCGTCTTTATCTACTGACCGGGACGGAATTTCATTATTTGCCTTACATAAAGGCTTACCTGCATTGGCACTAATAGTATCAACGCTATTCAACCGTAGTCAAAGCTCCGCAGTATTCCCTGAAACATGGAAGCAAGCACTCATTCGGCCTCTTCTAAAAAAGAATCCACCAGCATCGTTATCTGAGACCAGACCTATCGCCAACCTCAGTGTTCTGTCCAAAATCCTAGAGAAAATTGTCCACCACCAATTTTCCTCATATCTGTCAGCTTTCAACCTCTTAGACCCTCGACAATCCGGTTATAAAAAAGGTTACAGTACCCAAACTGCTCTCCTCCGACTCAATCATGACATACGAAAAGCTGTTGACTTACGCCATATCACTATTCTTATTCTTTTTGACTTCACTAAAGCTTTTGACACTGTACCACATGCCCTTCTTCTCCTCAAACTTCATAAAATCGGTGTCTCTAAGAACGTTTCCGACTGGTTTGAGTCTTACCTGTCCAACAGATCACAAGCTGTTTTCGATTCCAATGGCGTTGCATCGTCCTGGCTTCGTACCAACTCCGGCGTCCCTCAAGGATCCGTTCTAAGCCCCTTACTTTTCTCTATTTTTATTAATGATATTGGCTCAAAACTAACCTATTGTGACCACTTATCTTTTGCCAACGACACTCAGATAAGACTGAGTTGCCCCCCCCCCCCCCCTCGGATATTGCTGACGGGTTCAGAAAATTGCTCCTGATGCACTCACTATTGCTACCTATGCATCAGAGAATGGCCTCAAACTAAACCTCGCGAAGTCTTGTGTCTTGATTCAAGGCAGTGCAAACTTTATTAATCAAATTAGCCTAGAATCTCTTCCGCCTATTACGATAAATAATGTTGCTCTTCCCTTCGTTTCAGAAGCGCGAAATCTCGGTGTGATAATGTCCTCAAATCTTTCTTGGGGACGCCACAATCTCTCCATTTCATCCAAAGTCAACCTCGCTCTTTATAAACTCAAATACAATAGAAACGCACTAACCGAAAATTTCAAAATAACTCTCGTTACCTCTCTCATTTTTCTGCTCATTGATTATTGCGGCCTTGTCTCTAACGACTTAACCGGACAACAGAACACTAAACTGCAAAGACTCTTAACCAGTTAACTGGTAAGCGAATGAATCCATTCCCGTGCCAAAACTGGTACGATCGAGTACGCTACGAAAACCGTCATAACTGTTATTGATAACACTCTGGGGTCGTGACTAACAGTCACCAGCTAATAGCGGGGGTATTTTGTTGTATATAATGTATCATCGAAATTAAAATAATCATTTACATGTCAGTCCGCCTTATTGGATCCACCATGCAGAATTTTCAAAATTAGACTTCAGATTCGGATTCAGCAGCCCAAAAAACCTTCGGATACCAAATTTCATCGAAATTCATCTAAATTTGGAAAAAACGCATATGTGCGTCCTTACCAGTTTTGGCACTGAAATTTTCGACGCATATATGCGTCCTTACCAGTTAACTGGTTAAACTCCGGAATTAGATTCATTTCACAAAAAAAAAACTACCCAAAAAAGTACAAAATTCTTAAAAAGTTGGCAAGATCGAAAATGATTTACCTTCAGCACTAAAATTTATAATATCAATAATAGGACAAGTGTTTCATTGTAGCTTGAGGATGGAGTATTAAAAAAAAAAAACAAAAAATAGTTGGGCATTGAAAAAAGTCACCAAAATGTACAAAAATAAAAATAGGTCAGAAGAACAGAGTCCAGAAAAAAAAATCGGAATGAGAAAAAACTGGAAAAAAAAAATTTCAAACGAAAAAAATGTAATTAAAAAAAAAAAATTCGGCCGAAGTACTTGGCGAGTTCGTACCATGAGAAATATATTACGTGATCCCAGCTAAGCA